>JBBPCY010034199.1:0-13947 GCA_037974405.1 Brachyalestes nurse | reverse complement strand
AGTGAATATACATAAACGTATACATACGGCACTGAATGTTTCAAGGCATAATAATACGTGTAATATATGCAAGACATAGACTAAAAACACAACCTTAAAAACAACCTTAATACAAAGTAACTTATATCAAGAAAACACCAAGTATTTAATTCTACCTAGAACAAAGGCTATATAAGTATTTTGAATCCTGTCATGCTTTTATAAATAAATACTCCTAAATAACGTGAATTAACTAGTAACCACAACACTGTTAGATCCATTTAACCACTAATAGATTCACAACGGTATTGTTTACCGAAGCACTTAGCTTAGCGTTGTTTGTTGTTCTAAATGACATTTTTTCCTTACCGTAAACTCTCCCTTAACGTTTAAAACTCGCGACCAGAAACGCAAGGCTTAAAGTCGCGATAGTAACGCCTTAAAATTGAAGCATGTCATCAATGGCCTCCAAAAACAGAAGTTTATTCGGCTGCTTGTTGTCTCTTCTCAGTTAGCTACGGTGCTAACAGAGCTAGCAGCACAACGCCAAGGAGTGACGTTTCACACAGAAACGGGTGACCTATCAGCATCTCTGTGACGTTTTGCACACCGTCACCTTGAGAGGCTCGCGTGCTGAAGTGCATCAGGCCATGCTTTAGAGGGAAATCTCCACTGTTTGAGTTCCGTGAGTAAAATATTAATATTTTGTTTGAGTTGCAGTGAAAAGCGCCATATTAACATGGCCCATTTATCCTCTTATAGTGACCTGTTAGCTGTAGCCAGGTACTGGTTAGCATCCCGGCTAACACTGCCCTAAACAGACCTCTGTTACACAATGTGGCCAAAAGTATTGGGACACATGTTTTTCAGGGTTTGTGCTAGGCCCCCTGATTTTCAGCGAAGGGCAATCTTAACGCTTTTGCATACAAAGGCATTTTAGGCCACGCTTCCAGCTTTGTACACACAGTTTGGGGAAGAACCTTTTATATTCCAACATGACAGTGCCCAAGTGAACAAACCAAGCTCCATAAAGACATGGTTGGATGAGTTCGTTGTGGAAGAACTTGACTGGCCCGCACAGCGACCTGACCTCAACCCCATCCAACAACTGGGATAACAAGATCAGATAGTGATGTTGGAAGAGAAGGCCTGGCTCTCAATCTCCGCTTCCAAGAAGAGTGGAAGCTGTTATAGAATGGAATTTTATTTAAGTCCCTGTTGGTGTGACGGCCAGGCGTCCCAATGCTTTTGTCCATATAGCATACATTATGCTTGGGGTAAATTTGAACCCAGCAGTTTAAACATCCAGAAAATGGTTGAAATTATAATTGCAACCCAAGTCTGTGTGTTTTTATTTCTTTGTTGACTACCTAAATAGTGCCTTAAATAACACATGTAATAAAACATAACTCCATGGCGCATTAGTTCCCATGGAAAATTGCAATGCTTTTCAAGATATTAAATTGCCCATATCGTTGCCTTTTTGGTCTTGAAAAGACTTAAATGCTGTTAATTGTGTTTTGAATGGTATGTTTACTTCCCTCAAATCCATGCAGTCCACATACAGAACGTAAGCTACAAATACAGCCTGTTTTCAAATCATAGTTTAAATATTTCTCCTTATTCTAACTACAAAAGTTTATCCCCGCCTATTCATACACTGATTTGACAACTTTAGTGGTTAAAGATTAAATTAATTAGACTTTTGTTTGATTATATGAAGCCCTTGATTCATCAGTACACAGAGTAACTCACCTGGAGCTGTGATTGGTCAGCCTGTCACACTGTGATTGATATACAAATGTGTGACAACGATTAACAGATGATACATCATGCAGCATGACTGTTCCATGCAGTGCCTGTATGTCTAAATACTAAAAAATATTTGTTTGATATTTGTTCTATCATTAGTTCAGCACTATATACACCAATTCCGAAGATGTTCCAAGTTCTTAGTGTTCAGTTTAACATACTCTCAGCTACGGACCAAGTCAAGTAGTCATTTCGACCATAAACACACAGTTCACAGTGAAAGAAAATAGAGTTTCTTCAAGACCAATACAAAAACAGCAACAACACAAGTGCGGGCAGGATTGAAGAGAGTGCAAAAAACACGAAAGCAACAGTACAATAATTTATTGAACAAGACAACCTACAGTGCAGTGCAGTCGATAGAAACAAACACCACACTAGTGAGAGTAAATACAGTATTATGACACATACTATATTGTAGCAGCAGTGTTGTTAAGTGTGCAAAAAATGGAAAGAAATGCAAAGATTGACGCAGGCAATTTTAATCAAACTCAAATCTATGTAGTAATCTCTGGATAAGAAATCTAAATCCATCCATTATTATTCTGAATAGACTGTCATTGAAGTTATTAAATGTTAATTACATTAAACATTAAACCATTGCCATGATCCAGTTTATATAAATGTACTTGCTAACATTAGTTATACAAATCTCATTTGATCTCATTAAATCTAATTTAGTCATATAATAGTAATAAGCTTTATTTATATAACACCATCAGAATGCAGTTCAGTGTGCTTTATCAAAGTGCTTTAAAAAATAAGACATATAGAAAAGGAAAGAATAGAAAAACACATGTATATCAGAACCAAGGCAATAAGAATATATCAAGAAAAACAATTTATTGATGTCCTTGAGTTTTGCCCTCCATCATACAAACTCTTTATTCTCCTTAACAGGGTCAGTTAAGCTTGAAATGTCCACTCTTTTACACGACATAGATACATAATTACGTAATTTACTGTTGAAAACGTGATATCTGAGAGCATGGCAGCCCGTTTACCTGATATATCTTACTCTGTGTTATTTGTGTGTTATTGAAAGGCTAATTTGCATATTGTAGTTGTTTGCGAAATTTGTAATGCAAGGAAGAATATTGTGATAACTATTTGCAGATGATATATTGTACATCCTTTCTGTGAACCATGTATGTATGCAAGAGAGTGAACTGACAGCTCAGTATTTCTGCTTAGAGTGTCACGTTCAAGGTGTTTGATATTTACTCCATCATTAGAACACCACTATATGTCCCAATTCCAAAGATGTGCCAAGTGTACTCTCAGCTAATAAAGGGTCAAGTTATTGACTAGGGTTATTGTAATTGCAGCCATATACATACAGTACACAGTGAAACGACGTTCCTCCAGCAACACAAGAACAAAAACAGAAACAACACAACACTACATAAGTGCAGGACAGGATGAAAAAGAGGTTGCAAAAAAATATTGAGGAGAAAAACTATGTTACTGAAAGTAGAAAAACTGGTGAAGCGACTAGAAAAAAATGCAAATTTAGAGGGAAATGCATATGCAGTCTTGTGCAGAGGAATGTAAGCTCATCCAAAAACTACATCGTCTGTAATATTATGTCTAAGACCCTCCCACTGGTGCACTTAATTGTCACAACCACTTGGATACTAATTGTGTCATGTTTTACAGTTACTGCAAACACTTCTTTCATGAGGCCATCTCATACAATCAGGGCGCCCCACCTGCCCTGGATAAATCAGACAGAGGTGTCCCACAGACCACCTGTGCGGCAGTTTTTCCGCTTGGCTTGCGCTCTAAAAGCTGCCATCATCCCCTGCTCTGTCTTCTCCTTCTGTCTCGCTTAGGTGGCTAGAGTTGCCAAAGTCATGCTTTTCAGGTTTGATCTGCTTTTAACCTTAACAGCTGCCGCTTTCATCGAGGCTGCCACACGCCGTCATCGAGGCCCGATAAAAATCACTTGTTTTGGGGGCAGCAGTCGTCGCGTCTGCTTTCAGCCCTCGTGCCGTCTACCGCCACTGACACAGTGGAACACGGCAACTGTGAAAACACACGGGGGCCTGACCCGGCTAACTGGCTGTCACTCCAGAGACAATAAGCACGACTTTATTTTGGCTAGAGAGAAACCTCACGCCTACACCCAGCCAAGAGCCAGCGACTGAGCTTTCCAGGCACATGTGGAAGTAGTGATGTACACTACTTTATATATGGAAATGTCACGGTAATAACTTCAGCTAGTGGCTTTGTAAAGATTTAGGCAGGATCTGTGCTGGGGACTGCAACCAAACTCTTTAGACTAAGCATGGAGTGTATTTAAAGAGGTCTCTTTCCATTACAGTTTTTTAATGAAAAGAGTATGACAGAATGACACATTAACATGAACCCTTTTTGGGCAAAATGAAAGAAAATCAAGTAAGAAGATGCTACAGAACTTTATAAATTATGATATATTATGACTTTATAAATAATAGACGCCCCCTGGTGGTGTGTCTTGCTTATTTATATTTGTGTGTGTGTGTGTGTGTGTGTGTGTGTGTGTGTATGTATATATGTATTGGAACAATTTCAACAATGTTTTACTGTGCCTAAAGATACAAGGTGCCTAGATAAAGGTCTTCCAACCACTCAACATTCAACACCACCAGTATACTGATCACCGCCTGATCATCTGGAATCATATGCACCTGTTCCTTCTCAGGAAGAACTGTTCCTCAAGACTTCATTAAAAATGTCTGGATCTTCGGAAACAAAATATGAAGGAATTAGGTGTGGTTTAAGACTTTTTGTCCTCTTTCCTGTGTTTTCTTAGTACAGACATGGCGTGCAGTCGACTAGGCCTGCTCCGGCCAGCGCTCTCCTTCATAAGGAGCCCCCTTCCCACCGGTACTAGACAGCCTCCTCTCCTCCAACATGTTGACGCCCCCCCGCCTTATTACGCCCGCCATTACGCCACAAAGAAAAGTAAAGGTCAGTATAGCACCTGTATCACTCATCTCAGTCTGAGCCACAACACACACACCACAAGCAATTTCAAAGGGCTGCTTATAAGGGTGGAGGTGGGTCTGGCGTTTGTTCTTTGAAAAATCTCTCCTCTCCAGTGTAGTGCTTTCTTTGGTTCAGTGGAGTGGCCCTTTACAGTCCGTATGAGAGGATTAGGAATTCCTCTTGTGCCTTGCTTTCATATGTAATAGCAATGATAACCTACCAGCATGCTGGCAAGTCCTTTCATTTCTCTGTCTTACGCTCTCTCTCTCTCTCTCTTTTTCTCTCTCTCTCTCTTTTTTCAATGGTGGGCATGTTAATCCACTCTGTCTCCCTCATTTCTCCACCATAGCAAAAGCGAAGACCCAGCCGGCCAAAGTGAACATCAATGCTGCCCTGGTGGAGGACATCATCAGCCTGGAGGAGGTGAAGGAAAACATGGCTGGTGTGCTGGCCACGCTGAAGGATGACTTCAGCCGTAACCTGGGCATCCGAACTTCACCAGGTCAGGACTGTCACTCGCACATACTATAAACATGTTTCTGAACCCACTGGCATCCCAGTGACATCAGGCTCGGCTGAGTCTGAACGCCTCAGACCAGCTGATGTTCTGGTGGTTAGGGAGTTGCCCCCCTGATCAGAATGTTGAGAGTTTGAATCCCAGGACTACTAGTAGCACTGAGGTACCCCTAAGCAAGGTACCGTCCCCACACACTGCTCCCCAGGTGCCATGTTGCTGGCAGCCCAATGCTTCACTTTGGTGATTGGGTTAAATGCAGAAATATAATTTCACACTGTGGTGTGTTCATGTGTGACAAAAAGGACCACTTCATATTTTTCAAACATAAGTTATAGGTATTTCATATTTTATATGTTCAGAAGTTACATTCAGCCTTCCCCCCTCTTTTTTCCTCCCTGCTTGTGTTACCTTTAACCATGTTTATGGACATGTTTATTCAGTTTAAAAACTTTTAAAGTGCTTTTTTAAGGTTATTGATGAATAAACTGATGTTTTAAAGTTGAATTTAAGCTGAATTTTAGATGGATGATTTTTCTAAATTTGGTTTATTGCTGATGTCATTTTATTAATTTTATGGCCTCTGGGTGATGGTTGTTGGAATTAGGTTCAGAGGTAATATCGTTGTGTTTGCATTGTCCTTGGAGCAGTAGTTTGGAGAATGTTCTCAAGCTGTATTTGAGTTAAGATCAAAATGTCAGGTTTAAAGCTGAGATTAAAGCTCCAGCAGTGCACCAAATGCATTCAAACCTTTTTTTTGACAAGGTTATCAGGGGCAAGCTTATAACTGTTACTGAGGTTATGTAAGGCAAGAGGAGCATTGTGTTGCCTTAAGCTCCCTGAGGGTCATCATACAAAAAAATCCATCCATGGATCCATTCTGTCCCTGACCATTGTTCCACAAGGTGGGAACACTTGCCGTATTTGTGGTCTTGCTTCCTCGAGTACATCCAGGTCAGGCCTGGTCAGTCCAGCCCATACCTTATTGCAAGGTTGAGGATATTTCAGGCGAGGAAGGTGAACTGCTTTTTATTGTTTTACTGCTTGTGAAGTGTGACCTTGTCCCATGATGTGGTTTTTGCCATATTTTTATTGTTAGTACTGTAATAAGCCCAATCACAGTGAATCACAATCAGGCCTGTCCCAGGTACAAATTAAAAAATGAATATTCATGACCTTTCATCAGTTACATAGCCTGTTCTTAGTCTGTAGCAATAATATATAATATATATATAGAGAGATATAAAATCATCTTTCATACTTTAGAATACAACTCACGGTATCTGAAATAAATATAATACAATATAAACAAGAAAGTGGCCGAAATAGCATTTAAATAAACCACATTTGAAGAGCATGATTTAATCATTTAAATGGCAAAAAGGAAAAAGAAGCATAAACATTTTTAATAAGGATATTAAATCAACAATATTATCCTTATCCTTTTTATTATTATAAACAACATTTTTTTTTTTAGAATATATGATTTTAATATGACTTGACCCGTCCCTGAGAAATTTTGGACAAGTGAAGATAACAGCAGGCACTCATTCAAAGCTGTAGTTTTTCTTTATTCAACTATTGACCTCATTCCTCCTTCATTCCCTTGTCCCCCCCTCCATCTCTTCCTCTCTTCAGTGCGACTTTGGCTTCATCCGTACAGGCAGAAGGACTTAGACCTGTCAGGCCGCTGAGCTTGAAGAGAAGTCAGGCTCATATGACATCATTTTTTAAATGGAGAGTGATCATCTGGGCCTCATTACAAGAGAGTGTTTTTGTTGTGGAGGAGGGGAGAGTCACCTTAACTTTGGGAAGGAGGTGGTGGAGCAGCAGATTAATGCAGTGACCTGATGTCTGGGCCAGTGGTCCAGGGATTGCGGCCTGCGGTTCTGGCTGCTGTGGGATGCCATGCTATTTCTCTCTCCAGCATGGCTTCTCCTGTTCCCTCTCTGGACAGCAGTAATGCGTATGGGCCCCCAGACAAATGAGCCTTTGAGGGGCAACATCTCTCTTCTGGTTAATTTGTATTCCTCCAAATGCTGTGAGTAGAACACAGCCAAGTCCTTGGCTTCCAAACAGGATCACTTTACCCAGTAATAGACAACTCCAGGCCTGCAAGCCCAGCTTACTGTTCTTTCCACTTGGGCACATATTATTCAAGTAATTAACTCATTGTCCTCATTTGGCTAAACTAAGCATGTTAACAGTAAACAGGCTAACATTGAACACTGTAGGACTTTGGATTTTCATAACCAGCACTGAGCTACCCTTGCTCCACCACAAATCGAGGGTTTGGGCATAAGTGACATCTTGGGCAAAAATAACTTTTATACATCCTTTTAAAGGTCTTGATGAGCTCTATCAAATGGTAAAAATATGGTCCCAGTAATAGTTACTTTTTTAAGTGAAAACAAAAAGGCATAAGTGAAAACCTTTTATTGAGTTTGGAGCAAAATTTAGCTCTCCTGTAAAATTCTGAAAATGTCATTTATGCCCCTTGTGCTCCAAACCCTCGAAATGCACGACCTTCAAAAAGATTTTGGAACATTTTTGAACATATATATTGTAGTTTGTTCGCTTCTGTCAAATAATCAGTTATTCTAACCCATATTCCATTTGTAGTTTACATTTACGTTTATATAATTTGGTAAATGCTTATATTCAAAGCAAATTACAGTTTTGTGTATCACAGGTGTAGGCAAATGTACCATTGGGAGTCTTGCTCAAGGACTTCTATTAGTGTAGTCTAGAGTGTTGCCCTGCTTGGAAAACAGTGATGTTATCCACTACACTACCCAGCCACAGCTTCAGCTACTTAACTTTGCTAGCTAACTAAAATGTTGTTGTAGGTACACTTTTATGTAATGATTTTTTAGCATGGTCTATTTTTATGGACCATGTTTGGGTGTTTATGGCCTGAACAGATCTTCTACATTTGCCATATTTAGTGATGTACTGATAGGACTGGCAGTTAGCATTCTCCTCAATTAATGGCTGTTGAAAAAGATGCGATTGAGTTTAACATGACTTTGTGAAAGCGTATGTTAGCTTTCATGCTCCCCCTGTTGGTGGTATTGTGTGACTGTGGGAGACCTAGCTAGTGGTTGGAAATGAACATGACTAAATGGGGAAGAAAAATAAAGACACTATTATTCAGTTTTTAATTGATCAATGAATGCAGTTTATGCTATAATCATTCAATTTGAATGGGATTTTTGCTGACATTCTCTAAATTATGTCTAGCCTCATTTTTTGTCTTGCTTTTATTATTTATTTCTAACTCTCTGCTCTTTGCACCTCAGGACTGCCAGAACACTTGACAATATCTGAATGTATCAGGGCTACAACTTTTTATTTATTCTAAACCTCGGCTGCTGTGCTTATGTACCTGCTGTTGGTTGTATTTGAATGTATCTGGCAGCTATAAAGATTTAATAAAGTCAACCACCAATCTGTCTGTCAAAAGATGCAAAGCATGGGTAGGTCAACTGAAGAATCAACATCAGTATGGTCCTCAGAGCTAGAAAGGGGATTCCAGAAAGAACTGGAGAAGCCTTTCTGCTTTTGAAGAGAGATGTTTTCAGAGAATACACTCTTTATCTGAATGCTGCATGACCTTTGGGCTTTTCCAATAGAGAGGTCTGGGGATGGTGGCACGACCAGGAAGAGCTCAATTGGTTAATAGCGTCCTGGTTGATCCTCATCGTTTTGTAATGGAGGAAACGGCAGTATATTCTGCTGAAGCGTTAGCAGATGTGAGAGGAGCCAGGTAAAACACACACACACAGATAGGGACCTGAGACGCAGTCTTTTAGGGCATGTCCAATAATTATCCGAAACTGGCAGCCAAAGATTTTGCTCATTGGCGGAGCATGCGCTGTCTCTAATGACAGAATGGAAGTTTGGTTCTTTTAAAGCCACATCTGCTCTATTAAAGCTGTCGGCTGATTGGACTGGCTCGGAGTCCAGTGCTGGATTTTTTTTCTCCTTTAAACCATTCCAGGTATTGCCATTGAGACACATTAAGAAAATGGTACAAATATGGACATGTTCTCTCGAGCTCTTAAATGCTCGAAAAATCGCACACAGGCTCTCCTTTCGCGTCTCGGAAACATCAAAGCGGAGGAAGAACGATAGTAGATTGCGGTGTGTCTTGCCAAGCATCCACCCATTCTGAAGTGAAGGATGGCGACGTAAGGAGAGGAAGACAGATGGGGAAGGGGGTGTGATGGACAGACGGACGGAGGTAGGAAGGTAAATCAAGGGAGAGGGAGAGAGGTGGAGTGTGAGCGAAGGCAGATGAGGGGAGGAAACGTGTTGGACTGAAGCTTTTGGTTCTTCGTCTTGAGAAGAAGCAGAAGGAGGAGGTGAACTGCTCACCTCCCCAAAAGAGAGAGAGAGACTCTTTCTCTGTTTCTTCCTTATATGTTCAAATTGAAGAGGAAAGAAGAAAGAAGACCTCTGTTCAAAATACACCCACCATTTACACATCTGTCACTGCTATTCATTTTTTTGTGGTCAACGTTATAAAGAATTTGTGGTCAACATTATAAAGAATTCCAGTGTTAAATGAGCCTTATTTTAGCAAACTGTGGCATTAAACCGTTAATAATCTTAACAATGATTAGTAATGGTTCTGGGTAAAGCACAATAAGGATTTTTTTAGTTGAAAATGTTTAAAAGTTTGCAATCACTTAAAAGAAATAATTGTTGCTATTTTGATAATAATAACCTAAACAGTGAAGGTAGAAATTCTATAAGCTAGACTTTCTAGGTAGGAGTATTTCCAGGTTTATGGGCCGGTGACAATATCTGATATTTTTTTATGTCCTTGTCTGTTGATGAAGAGTTATATAAACAGTTTTAATAACGACTAAATAACGATTAAATTCCCTCGAATTGTCATTTCAGAGGAACATGACGTTTGTTTGTTGTACAAATGCAGTACAATAAACCTGTAGGCAGTAGCTTTGTTTTGACTGACTGTCTTTCCAAATTAACAGCAATAAAAAAGAAAAATATATATTTTTTGTGCTTTTGCTTCACAGCAGTTTGTATTTAGCATTTAAATGCTTTTTTATGGTACTTAAAAAAGTTCTCCAAAAAGTTGCATTTGCCAGGGTTTCAGCAGGTTTTGTACTTGGGTACCTTTGGTTACCCTAACTTCACTATAACCCACTGTTGAGAAAATTCCGCTCATTTTTTCAAAATTGTTTTTCGGAACCATCCCTCCCTCTGTGAACACTGAAAGATGGTGTTTTTTTTTTCACTGTGATGACTGGTATTTGTTAATCTGTCATAAAATATATGCATAAATGTGTTACCTTTTCCTAAAACAAGACATTTCCACTTAAGTCATTAAAACTGAACAGGAAAAGATTTTGTCAACATTCATCAAGTATTCCAGACGGTTTCTGTTTTTGTAGCTTGAATTGGCAATAAGCGTTTTTAATAGTAGCCCAGCGTCACTTCAACATTCTGCAAATAAATGTGTTTTCAGTTACTGGTTTGAAATATCAGTCGAATCTAATTAACACTGATGTGCATGTTTTAAATTACCTGCTGTTACCAGTATCAACATCAAATACCTGGTTCAGCCAGATTGATACTTCAATAAATTAAATCAGGAGCTGCAGATGGAGTTTCACAAATCCATGCAAAGGCTGGAGGCATCGAGATGAAATCTGGAACCAAACCTGTGTCCCAACCAGTTTACAAAACAAAAAGTACTTTTTCAAACAAAACAAAGCTTTTTTTATTTTAAAGCATTTTTTGTTTGTTTGCATTTTTTCTTATGTTAACTTGCACATTTGAAGTACATTACTTCTCATAAATGGTTAAGATAAATGGTTTTAAACAGATAAATGGTTTTAAACAGTTTACGCAGGAGCCTAAGGCTTTTGCACAGTTCTGTACGTCAGTTTTGAAATCCATTTAGAAATGATCAAGTGATGATGTTAAAAAAATTCTTAGACTATTTTATGCATTAAAATATCGCACCTAGTCTAGTTTTTATTGGATTTATTTATCTATTTCAAGACTAGATGTTTTTATACCTAATTGCGTACTTGCGACCTGCATCTCAACGTTTCGCTGATAGGCCCACAACGTCTCCAGAGGGTTCAGCAGCGAGTCCCGGCGTCTCGGGCTCGCCTCCCAAATACCAGCTACCCAGTTGAGGCCCAGCTAGAGTTATATTTTATATTGGTTTTTTCTTTGTGTTTCTGTGAGTCTGTACAGACGTAACATGAGCGATTTCCTCTGTGTAAAGTATTCTGATTCTGATACAGGTGCACTGGACCACATCACGGTGGCCACCAAGGATGGGAAGTTCCCTCTAAACCAGCTGGGCCAGATCTCCATGAAATCTCCGCAGGTCATATTGGTCAACATGACCGGCTACCCCGAGGTAACCACACTTCATCCTATTCTTCCTAATTATTTCTCCACCATGAGATGCAAACTATTCCTGTCTGAGAGAGCCGAGCACACACACATGGATCACACACAAACGCGCATACACTCGCTCTTCCTTCTTGCTCTGTAACCTGAGTGTGGTGGAGTCGGTCCAGTGTGGTTTTGGGGGAAATTGATTGATCGTGGAGGGGAGGCCCTTTGTTCTCTCCGAGTGATTGAAGCAGCGGCCAGGAGGCTGACAGAGATCAGGAAATGACCGCACACTGCCCTCTACAGCACAGACCTGCTTTAAAGTTTGCGATACACACCGTCTCACGCAAACACACTTGTTTCACACTACATTGACAGGATGTCTGGATGTATTACATGTATGTACATATCAATATGTAATATTAATGCAGCCCATATGTATAAATGTATAATATTCTCGTGGACTGAAATATTATATGCCTAAAATGATAACTTTACAAGATATTTTTATTTTTTGTTGGACTATTAATGATGCAATGTTGAACTAGTTATTATTATAAATATATATATAAATATTTTGTGTGTTTTTATATATATATATATGAGAGAGAGAGAGAGAGAGAGAGAGAGAGAGAGATAGAGATACTGTATATAAAATTCCTACTTTTATAGTGTAAACCCTAAATATGCCCCCAAATATGCGACCTAAAACACTTTAATTTCATTTTAAACTCAGCTTTATACATTACCCTTAAAGAAAATGTCAAACCTCCCGCCCAGGGCGTATTTCACCATCCCAAGATACACTTTCTATGTGTTCACTGGACAGTACCAAAAAATGTAGCTGAAATTACATTAATATTTATGTTACCAAATTATTAAATTATATTTTTCTTAATAATTTAGCACTAAATGCATGAAAAATTATATATTGCCGCAAAAAAAGCAAAAAGAAATGCGGGGGATATCTGTGGTTTTCGTGATTGTAAATGTATGTGTGTTTGTGTGTATTTATATGTTTCACATATATTCTATATTCTTAAGTAAGCAGAATTAAGTGGTTTTACTCTTTCAATGTATAAAAATGGAACATGGATCTTTTGTAAAGAGCACTTTTTTAAAGACAGCACCATGGACACTCTCACACAATCACGCTTGCTCTCAAACCTCTCTTGCCTCTCTTTTTTTTTTCCCTCTCTCTTCTCTCTCCTTGCCCTCTTTCTGCCCCTCCAATTTTGTCTCACTCTTGCTTTTACTTATCCACCCCACTTTTTTCTGTCCTCTCTCTGTTGTTATTAATGGGAGTAGTTTACTGCCTGATGCTCAGATAAGTCTGTAATACAGATTAATGCTCTTTCCTTTTGGCTTATGGGTTCATAGTGCTTGAGGGTCTAGTTTCAGTCTGTGGCTCACCTCTACAGTCCTGCACTTCAGTACAGAGCGTTTAAAGCGATAGTTGGGCAAAACATCAAATGAACACAGCTCTCTGATCAATTGAGGTGACTAAAGTGGACAAAAAAGTAAATGCACAATTTTTATCCGTAGTTTTGTGGGAAACAGTGTGTCACGCAGTACCATAAACCACAGAAACTATGTCTATTAGAGATTATCTAATTAGTCTAAACGGATATAGACAAGTATGTGATGAGTTAGGCACACAGTACTAGGTAGCTACATTGGCTTCATAGCTTAAGAACCAAACGCTGGAGACTACATTACATAAACTTGTGTAAAAAAATTTTTATTTTTTTTTGCCAAATCTTCTGCACTGAAATGCTGCTTTTTTCAGTGAGCTATTGTTTGCATGCCTATGTTTCTCTGCTAAGTATATTTTTGATCTGCTACATTGGTTGAAGCTGTAGGATGATTTATATTACCATTAGTTGGTTGTTGCTGTGTTTGGCTTCCTATTCATCACCTTTAAATTACAGTAATACACAGAAGGGTTCTGCACAACATTAAAGAGTTGCGTTTAATGCTTGGCTGTTTGCAATGCCCTTCAGTGGTGTGCAGGGCATCGCAGTAACTGGCCATTACCTAACAGGCCTGCGAAACAACCCCAGCAGCAAGGTGACTGGCCCGGCCCGAAAGCAAACAGCTTTATAATTATTCTAATCCATTACACACGCCTCTGCCGGAGAGGCCATTGTTTTGCAGTCATTCATTAAAGAGCTGGGGAAGGTGCAGTTTCACTGAGAAACCCCAGTGGCTGTGTGTGTGTGTGTGTGTGTGTGTGTGTGTGTGTGTGTGTGTGTGTGTGTGTGTGTGTGTGTGTGTGTGTG
>JBBPCY010034188.1:0-13948 GCA_037974405.1 Brachyalestes nurse | reverse complement strand
GAACGCGTGTCAGCGTCAGCCAATCAGAGGCAGAGACTGCATTGTGTACACAAGCGCGCACAGAGACAGGAAAAAAACACTCGACTAGTCGACTTCCTTCAGGCAGAGTCGACCAGTGCCTCTAAAGTCGACTTCATTTTTTTCCTCTTGGAATTTCATTGGTGCTGTAAAATTACAATGTACTATAAGTTTATCTGTTCAGCTGCTAGTTTAGAAGTTCAATTTGAATGGACTAGTCGGAACACAGTCCACTGTCAGCAAACTTCAGTCCCAACTTCCCTCTCACAGACAAATGAACATATTCTACTCATGCGACCCAGTGGTTTAGTGGTTTCAGCTCGTTTACACCATATTAACACCACACAAACACAAATATTATAATTAGCAAACACTAGAAATAAAATCAAGATGTGTCAAGAAGATTGTACTAGGGTATATTTTTGGTATCAACAGAGAATCTCTTTGTTTTTTCTGAACCTTTGATGAACCTTTGATGAATCATAGTGCCCCGGAGCTCTTGCTACACTGTCTCTGTGTTGAGACAAGACACAAATTTGATATAAAATACTCTTTAAAACAGTGATAAATAATATTTTAGAAAGTCCACATACGATATGAATACTATTACACTGCCACAAATACCAAAACAATAACAAACATATATTTAAATTGTATTTGTTCAGGCTAACCATAATGAAAGATAATGTTTTTTTCAATGGTTTTATTTCCCCTTGTAAAGTTAGTGTCTTGGACATACAAGATTTTGTTATGAAAGTCACACCGGATCATATTAACACAGGTTTTTTGGTTTTTTTTTACGCATATTTGCCAATAACCGTGTTACATAATTTGTAACTGATGTTTGTATTTGAATGCTTGTTTGTTTGTTTGTTTTTATTTTCCTTTCTTAGAAGCAGAAGTTGCGTTTGATCCGAGTCTGGGTACAAACAAAACACAGCGAAAACTTTCCTATAAGAGGGGAAACCTGGTGCTCGGCTGCAGATTAAAAGTGAATTTGTAGCCTCTCCTGTACAGTTATTGATTGTGAGTTGGGCTTGGGCATAAAATGGAGAGGGCGTGTGTAGCATCAGAGGACGAAGGCAGCCCAGCTCGGATGAAACAGCCTAAAAGTGTTATTGAGTCACCCCCTGCTAACCCCAGCGTCTTTACCTCACTCCGTGAGTCACCGAAGTTCAGGTTTAACAAGGGCAGAACGCAATGGCAACTTTTACGTGTGAAAAAAAGAGAGACTGGGTGTGAGAAACAAAAAACAAAAAAAAAAAAGAGAAAACCCCAGCATAGGAATTTCTTGGCGATGTGCTGAGGGAAGACCCGGTCACGGTTCTAGCCGTTAATCCTCAAACAACCTGCTTGTTCTTTCGCTCCTCAGGTGCTTTCACACTCTGCGAGTGTGGAGAAAATGGCAGAGCCGAGCAGGATCGATTTCCTTCCCTTTACGTGCCGCTCGGAGTCGCGATATTCCGAAGGGGGCACTAATTTATTAAAGCCGAGGAAAGCTGAGGAAATGTCTTTTTCTCATGCTGCTTTGAGCTCTGCGACTCTCCTGATACTCACATAGCTGCACACATAGATGGGCTTCCATCAGATGTCTTAAGGGCTCAGGCTGTTGATACTTGCCATTGCCTTTCGGTTCAGTCGGTGCATTTATGTGCTGTAATTAACGCACACTCGGTTAATTTTAGAATGTCTCCAAGCTGTAGGGCATCGTCTAAACTATCGCTTCATCCTCCAAACTAAACTGTTGCATACGTTTCATCTTCCGAACCGAGCTGTTAGCTTAACAGGACTATTTCTAACACAGAGATTCCAGTCCTGAACAAATACGTCTTTCAATAGATTATTGGGGCTGCTTTCAATTTCCATACTTCAGATAATAATGTGTCAGATGTTTTTTTAAAGATAAAAGCACATCAACGACAGCTCTCAGACATCACCCACAGAAATCTAAAATTACTTGTCATTTTATGGCAACTTGTAAACGTTATGTAAATACATGAATAGTACATTATAAGAAAAATAATGTTTGTTTGTACTAAAGTGAAGAAATGACATGGGAGGTTACACTGTTGCATTTGGTTAAGCAACAGCGAGTGATAGTTAAGCGGCTGATGGTTATTTATAGACACTACAAATAATAAGTAATAATCACAACATATATGACAAGAATTTAAAGCGAAATCTTAAAACCCCACACCTTTTGCTTTTGGTAAAACTGCGCTATTCTCCTCTGCCTTCCTTTAAACATTTTACCGCACTTTTAATTTTCTTTTATGTATTCTTAAATATTTGCATTTTTACTGCACTTTAATGCTTTTTTTAATGTATTTTTACTGTTATATTTTATTTTATTTTATTCAAAATTCTCTTTATCCTTGTTTATTATTGTTTTTATGATCATTCTACTTCCTTTTATGTAAAGCACCTCTGCGTATGAAATGTGCTATATAAATAAACTTGCCTTGCCTTGCCTAATGTAATTATGATGTTTGCAAACTTGTAGAGCTCAGGGTATTCAAACACGATTTTCTTCTCCATGAATACGACATTCACTGAAAGCCCAACTTTCCATTAGTCTGATAGGTCAGTACAGAAAAACAACAATAAAAAAAACACTCATTACACAGGATGGTTTGGATTTTAAGTTTTATACTTTCTCCACATTTTCTCTACTTCAATGAGCTGAGAGTGAGGAAAGATTAATAGAAAATTAAAACATGTCTTTGTTATTGACAGCATTAACTGCTTTAACTTCAAAGGGCTAGACTTAAAACTAAAAGTCAGAGACCATCCTTTATTTACTTCTTTACAGTCAACACAGCCTTTAAGTACAAAGTTTTTTGTGGCAGAGAATAAAGCAGAAAAAAACATATTTAACAGAAAATTACACAGAAGCCTCAAAAACCAAATGTAATATCCGTTTCAGTAATTAGCAACCACCTTTTCCATTTATTACAGCTTTCATTCTTTTGGGAGACTTGCTTTCAGTTTTTTTTTTTTTTCACTTCTTGTACCTCCAGAGGTTTTTTATTTTCTGCTTCCCTTCACCTAGGTCAGTCCCAGTTACAAATGTTCTTTCATCAGCCCATAAAGCCTAATGCCCTTTTTATCAGTTTCCTTTTCTTAGTAATGGGTTGCTAAAATGCTCCATTTCCACAGTGCTGTATCTCCTTCTCGCAGTGAAAGGATGGATACAAACACTGATCTAAAGTAAGATCTCAAACATGAAAGTTCAGACACAGCCTTAGTGGTCCTCTTTTTGTCTTTTTTGTCATTTTGGCACTGCAGATTTAGAAACTCACCTTTAACTTCACCTTTCTTTGCCATTTTGTGAGAAAGACATGCAAGAGGCAGCTGAGGTGTGTGTGTGGAGCTGTCCGTGTGAAGGTGTATCTCTTTAAAGGGGAGCATGATGTCAGTGAGAGCTTTAGGAACAGGTTTTGTTGGGAGCACAGTGGTAGTAATTGCACCACAGTAATAAGTGGACAAGCGCTGATAGATTTGATATAATCCTTGGTGTTAGGGTTTTCTTTGTAAATATATCTTTTTTGAGTTCTGTCACTGAAAAAGTAATACATTTACGGGACAAATCTGATTACCGTTACCACTTCTAGTGTCTTTCAGTATTCCTGTGTCTTCCGTAAATCCTGTGCACTGGAAAAGCTTTCATTGTAATTGTTGTGTTAGGAAGGTCCCTGTGGGACAGGGATTTAAGTCTAACCTTGGCCACATCCTGAAGAGTTGAGCAGTGACCCACATCGATCTGCTGATGGGTGGCGGTCCCCCCGCCACTGCAGTGAAGGGATGGCAAGTAGGCGATGCAAGTCAAGGAGAGGTGAAGCTAGCGAGGCATGCTGTCGTTAGCAAGTCATTACAGCAGCAGAGCAGACTCTGGGGAGCTTCATCATGTTCATAATGTCAGATTCATTTGGCAAAGCAAGGCCTAGTGTTCTTGGCCTTTGCGTGTTGGTTTCAGGCTTGGCTTTGGGGAACAAATGGTCTAGGACGGTCATAGAATCCCTGACTTGGCTTTGTTCTGCCCTTCCTCTGTCCTGACCCCGCCCTTACACCTTATTTCGGGATGGGGAAGGGGGAAACCTAAAAGATCTATTGTACACCGGTAAGATACAGTGTTTGTCTGTTTAATTGCTCTCTCTCTTCTCCATCCATAACAATTTTTCATAGCACTTAGCACAAGCTTTTAGGACGAGGACCACAATACATATTCCATAATATTCAATAAATCTAACAATTCAATGCATTTCGATAACTGACATATGTAGCACTTTCATAAAACCATGCACTTCCATAAAGCAACAAACGTTTATCAAGCTAAAAGCTAGATCACTGCCAGTAGCACACAGCTGCCAGCTCTATGCACAGGAGAGACATCGTTAGACATTTACAGGTACTTCTAATTCTAGTTGCAGTTCGTAATGACAAGACCTGTCTGAACTCCCGTCCAAATAAGCTTCCTGCTGCTCTGGATTGCTAGCTAGCATGTTTTTTATTACAAAGAATAAATGAGAACATGCAGGCTAGCAGGCTGTCAAGAAGAAAATTACTCACACTGCTTTAAATCTGACGTGTGCTTTCAACTGAAAAGAATTCTTCGCGCCCCTACGTTCACTGACACAAGTTTTCATTTAAGACGATGGTTAAAAAGACGCTGTTCTCTTTGCTCATCGCTGATGACCGCTGTCCTAACAGAGCAAGCGTTCTGTTTAGGGATGCCAGATCTCCAGCCAGGCGATGTAATGTAACTTGCAACTTGTTATGAAAATAGTAGCCTTCCAACAAAAAAACAGTACAAAATAATTTTACTACCTATTATACTACTGCTAATAATAGATTGTATTATACACAAGAATGTTTAAAAATTAATATATTTGTGTGGAAGAAACTCTTATATTGTCAAATATCATCATTCTGTTAATGGCATAACACATACTGGGGACTAGACATAACTTAATGCAAACATACTTGCAGCCTTGTGGCTCTTCTTGGATTTGTGAGATCTTTGTAGTTTCTAAACAGTAAAAATGAATGAATTAAAATATCAATGCAAAAAAATTACCAGTTTTCAGATAATATTTGTTTTTTGTATTTTCTTTTGTGTTGCAGAGCATCCTGCGATGTTCTGTAACAGTAATATTTTGAGAAGAAGACATTTGTCTTACACCCATTTCCCTCCAGCTCTCATGTATTAAAGGGGGCTGAGAATATGGTTTATGAGTGAGAATGGAATAGCCTGTGAGAACAGAAGGCCTCTAGATGCCTGGAAATAACAGCATTAGACAGAAGGGCATGTTGGCAATCGAATTATTATTATAAGACCTACAAGCTGAGAGATGTTGGCCAATAGAGCACAATTGGACGCGATGCTGTAGAGCGTAATTCATCATTACTGAGGACATCGGGCTGCAGAAGTTTAATCAGCGGCACGCAGGGGTTTACAACCACAGGCATGACAACAAGGGTGTGACCTTTACATTTTCTGCAATTAAGAGTGAGGGTTTAGTGTTAAGAGCAAGTAGTTTGTGCCGTAGGACTTTACACGGTAGGCAGTGTGTGTGTGTGTGCCCCACCACCACCCCTCCATCATCACACAGCAGAGAGGATTGTGGGAGTGATCCTGCCTGGCTCTTTGCGGTGTTTAAACAGATGGGCCCTTCGGCTCAGACAGTCAAGCACACACACACACACACACACGGTTAACACGTGCGCACACACATGAGCCATTAAATGAGAGAAAGTGGCAGAGAGGAGAGGAACCCTTCGAGGTTCAACATGAGAGACACTGGCAGTGACAGAAAGTGGGGGAGATCGAGAGAGAGAGGGAGAGAGAGAGAGAGAGAGAGGGAGAGAAAAAGAGAAAGAGAGAGGGAGAGAGAGAGAGAGGGAGGGAGAGAGAGGAAGAAAAAGAGAGAGGGAGAGAGAGAGAGGAGGAATGGAGGAAGAGAGATGGAGGGGGTAATGGGGGAGATGAGGGGAGAGAGGCAAAAAGAGAGAAACAGAGAGAGAGAGAGAAGGAGAAAGATGATGACAGGGTAGAAACAGAAAGAAGAGGCGGGGAACAGACTGAGGCAGACTAGATGACAGTGAGAACGAGAGAAAGAGGTTGACAGAGTGGGAGGGGTGGGAGGGAGCGATGACAGGGTAGGGGCAGAGAGGAAGAAGGGAACAGACAGATACAGACTGGATATGAGAGAGAGAAAGAGAGAGAGAGAGAGAGAGAGAGAGAGAGAGAGAGAAAGAGCTCCATTTACCACTCCTAAAAAAGCAGATATAACAAAAAATAAACTGCTTGGTACCCAAACCTGATCCTGGCTGTGCCGATCAAAATCTGAGAAAAAAGAAGAGCCAAGAATAAAAAGAAAAAATCTTACTGAGAGCATGGGAAATAAACTACATAGTATCAAAAAGTTCTATGATTTGTAACAATGGTAGAATATTATTGCTGTCAAAACAAAACCTTGTAATCTACTTTTTTCTACAAAAAAAGAAAGAATCAAATTTCTTTGAAATTTAAAGCAACAATTTAAAGGGCATTTTGGGCCATCTCCATTGGTTCAGTCATCGTGAAATTTTGATATCATGGGAGCGACAGATGATATTTTCAGATTATGTAAAAAAATAATGTTATCCACTATAGAGTAGAACCATATAACCAAACAAAGAACCACTTTTTAAAGGGTGTAGACCACACAGGATACTGCATTCAATCAAATCAGTTTTATTTATATGGTGCTTTTTACAATCAATGTTGTCGCAAATCAGCTTTACAGAGTCCAGGTCTGAGACCCTGGTGGGCAATCCAAAGGCGACAGAGGCAAAGAAAAACTTCCTAGAGCTGGAGTAAGAAACCTTAGAAGGAACCAAGGCTCAAAAGGAGAACACATCCTCCTCAGTTTGATCCAGAGAGTCTCTTTTGGGAAAACTAACAACAGAAGGCCTGAACTTAAACACTGTTGGACAGAATGGCCGTCTTTGGCTAATGGAATTGGGTCAGTTAAGAGTCAGTAGAGGTAGTTTTTGTTGGACTGAGGAGTCGTTTGAAAGTTTCTAGTCCATAGGATCCCAGTACTGATTTACAGAGCCATACTGGGCTCCTACAGAGGAATGATCTTGATGGACAAGTCTGTCAAAGACTTGGTGGAGTACTGATTGTTTTATATATACGCAGGACGCCATCTTTCAGCACCATGCCCCCCCTCCTGACCCAGGCTAGGATAAGCAGTTCAGATATCAGATGAATGGACAGATAAATGGATATGCAGGATGGTAGATATGGAACATGGTGGAGAAGTTCAGTGAGTACCAGACAGGGCGACAAGTTCAAGTTAGAAAGTTCAAATGAATTGGAAACTCCCTGAAGCCTGTAACCAACTAACTTATTCATTAACTAATTAACTAACTCACTGTCTAAAAAAACATGAATGTGGCGACATAAAGCTCATTATAAACCACAACACAAGACCAAAAGGCATTTAAGCCTTCTCCTCTTTATGATGTCCGCAACGAGACAAAAGCAACCCAAAGTCTTTGATGTTCTCATTATCATGCATTTCGACGCCCCATCCCATCGCGCTGCTCCAGTAATGCAGTCAGTGAGAAGGTAGTTACTTATTTGAATTACTGGCCTGTGTCCAAATGAATCTGTCAGCATTTCTCTGACAGTGTCTTTGTAAATAATTTTCAGCACAAATGGAACAGCTGGCCAGTGCGTCTGTAAGGCCATGTAACTGATTAGAATCATACGGCAGCCGCGCTGCGGGGTAATGGTAGTGATGTATCACTCAAACGGGACGGGTGGGGAGGGGCGGAGCACCTCGTCTGCAGACCGTCACCACTGCCAGAGCGCTGGCATCACGAACGAGCTTTCACCGGAGACACGGCTCCGCAGTTTGTCTGACAAAAGAGAAACAAAGGCAGAAAACGCTGATCAAAGGAGAGAGAGTGAAGTGTGATTGGCTGTCAGCACCGAGCTCACTGAGGAAGTTCTACCACATGGCAGTTCAAAAGTCTGGACTCACTTGTCACACAGTTATTTGATAATGACTTTCCAAAAACAGGTCCACACGGATTGGTTTGATAATATCAAAAAAAGAGCTTCCAAGCCTGAGAGGGTGTAACAATCCGCACTGTAAAAACATTTAAACTTAACAATGTAACTCATGGTAACAGTTATACTTTGATTAAATGATCTGAAGTTAGACAGTGGTCAAGTTAACTTACTTTCTAGGTTAAAACACCAATTTCTTTTTTTTTAGTTTAATTGTAAGATTTTTGAGTTAAATAATCCCTAATCGTATTCTGATCAGCAGTGTACTCTCCCTCCGCTGTGAGCTCCAGACACTTTGTCCTGAGGGGCAACCAAAGCGCTCCCACGAGCTTCCATGACATCACGGCAGCAGCCTGCAGGACAGTGAGGAGGAGCGGTGGGGGACTTCACGGGGCGTCCCAAGAGGACATGGCCCACCAACAAGGCCGCAGAGGGACAGATGGACAAGCCGTCTGTAAGTGCATCGCTTTCTCTCTCTCTCTCTGTCTCTTACTGTCTCTCTCTCTCTCTCTCTCTGACTCTCACTCTCTCTCTCTCTCTTTCCGTCTCTCTGACTCTCACTCTCTCTCTCTCCGTCTCTCTGACTCTCACTCTCTCTCACTCTCTGTCTCACTCTCTCTTTGACTCTCTCTCTCTCACTCTCACTCTCTCTCTCTCTCTCTTTCTCTCACGCTCTCTCTCTCTCACTCTTTCTCTCACTCTCTCTCTCACTCTCTCTCTCAGTCTCTTACTCTCACTGTCTCACTCTCTTTCTGACTCTTACTGTCTCTCTCTTTCTCTCTGACTCTCACTCTCTTTCTCTCTGACTCTCACTTTTTCTCTCTCTCTCTGACTTTCACTGTCTTTCTCTTTCTCTCTGACTCTCACTCTTTCTCTCTCTGTCTCTGACTCTTACTGTCTCTCTCACTCTCTCTCTGACTCTCATTGTCTCTCTCACTCTCTCTCTGACTCTCACTCTCTCTCTGTCTCTCTCTCTCACTCTCTCTCACTCTCACTCTCTCACTCTCTTTCTCTATGACTCTCACTCTCTCTCTCACACTCTCTTTCTCTCTGACTCTCTCTCACTCTCTGTCTCTGACTCTCACTGCATTTAAATCGGTGTCTGTGCAGCCCTATGTGCAGTGAGCACATAATGCATTGTGTGTTCTGACAGCTTCATATCAGAGCCAGCAAAACTTTTTTTCCAGCAGTTTGTGCTGCAGTAGATCAGGCAGGCTGGCCTCCACTTCCCACACGAGTGCCCATGACCCTGTGACAGGTCAACCAGTCGTTCTTCCTTTAACCACTTTTGCAGATACTGAGCACTGCATACTGGGAACACCCCACAAGACCTGCCGTTTTGGAGAAGCTCTGACCCAGGCGTCCAGCCATCACAGTGTGGTCCTTGTCAAAATCTCTCAGATCCTTACGCTCCCCCATTTTTCCCCGATTCCAATACATCAACTTCAAAACTGACAGTTCACTTGCTGTCTAATACATCCCAGCCCTTGACAGGTGCCATTTTGACTTCAGCTGTCATTGGTTTTAATGCTGAGCCTGATGGGCAAACACACACACACATTAGCCATGCACACACACACACACACACACACACACATTAGCCATGCACACACACACACACACACACACACACACACATATGCCAAGATTTATATATATATATATATATATATATATATATTATGCTCAAAAGCAACATGTGTCATACATGTTGAGTCGTGGCGGCGCTGCTCAAAACACACAGTACTGCACAAATAAAGAAAAAATAAATGTAATAAGTTCAAACAGCCCTCAGTTATGTTTAATTTAGCCTTAATTTAGCTTTAATTGTGTACATGCATCTGTTTGTGACTTTTCAAACATGTTCCACATGCTCCCATCTTATAAATGTGAGATTACTCGAAAAAGAGGTTCAAATTGTTCAAAGTATCTGTTTTATGGCGAAAATAAAAAGAGGGTATTTGGAAAGGATTTCAAAATGGCTGCTTTGTGGCTTCACTCACACACCCACACACACAGACACATTCATGGACAAACACACATACGCGCGCACACACATACACACACACACACACATCACACCTTAAAAAAAAACTCAGACACAAGATGAAAAGCCTTCAAAGATTAAAATAATTCTCAGAAGTGAACAAAGAGGGAGAGAGAGACAGAGAGAGAGAGAGAGAGAGAGAGAGAGAGAGAGAGAGACAGAGAGAGACAGAGAGAGAGAGAGAACATGAATAATAAGCGAATTAATACAACTTCTTTAACAAACCATCTGGGAACAAAGGTCTTTTCAAAGGAAAAAAAAACTTTCACAACATCAATAACGAAAGTGTGAGTAAAGCTAATGATGGGTTTCACTGAAAAACCAAAGCTTGCTGATTTGGTGTGTGTCTGTGTACGTGTGTGTGTGTGTGTGTGTGTGTGTGTGTGTGTGTGTGTGTGTGTGTGTGTGTGCGTGTGTGTGTGTGTGTGTGCCGCTGGCCTTGGATTTCCTGTGTGTGAAATCAGCCTGTGTAGCGAATACTGATGCCCACTTTAATGAAGTCAAGGTGCGGCAACAGATTCAAGGCATGAGCTGCAGCCCCTGCCTCTTGTTTATCAGTGTTGTGAATAGGAATGTGTTCAGTTATGGCAGGATGCTGGAAGCATGCTGGTCTCCATGGGGAATAATGATGAGCCACATTCTGCGTTGTCACCAGTCTCTGAATTCATATGAACTGTGTGCTTTTCCAATGTACTTTACTGAGAAAAATCTAAAGTACTCAAATTCTAATTTTGTTTGTCACATACACAATCATACAGAGTACGGCATGGTGTGAGATGCTTATTGCTGTACGATGCCCAACCGTAAGGATTGAAAGAAAATTTAACTGTAGAAATAAGTTACATTTAATATTACAAACATATGTTTGAATAAAATGTTAAATAAAAGGGAATGGAAGTATATATTAATGTTTAAATTAAATAAAGCCACAGTTAATAAAGTGTGACAGTACAACGATCAATCAAAAGGGTCAGTTTGGAGGGTTAAGGTAATCAGAGTCCTGGTATTCAGTGATTCAATGTAGCCTAATGTAATTATATGAGCAAAAACAGAAGATGAATTCCATAAAATACGCGGTTGTAATCCAGCTATAACAGTGATCATTCGTTTAAACCAGTGCCTGGCACTTTACCACTAAACCACTGAGGTGGTGGTGACTCTCTGGCTCTTTCATGGGTAAGGACGGCTGAACGCGTAGCCACATTCACTGGCTGATTATTTTTAATTTAACCACAACAGTGGCACGCGTCTGTTTATATAACTGACCTGAGCTTTAGTGTCTTAAAGTCTGTTTATGAGTCTGTTGTGTCTTTTGCCTGCATGTTTTGTCCCTTTCAGGCCTCCTTAGCCATGCTATCACTGAGACAAGCACACTCATTATGGAAAAATGAGAATTACGTCTTTTAAATGGTAGGAGAAAATAGATGGTGCTTACTGTTAACAGATACTTAGGGCATTTGGCAGACGTCCTTATCCAGAGCAACTTACAATCATTAGTTATGAGGACAGTCCTCCTGGAGCAATTGAAAGGGTTTTAGCCGCTAGGCTACTACCAACCCTGAACCCTGAGCCCAGTTAAAAGCACCGATTTTGATTGATTCTAGCGATTTGAATGACAGGAAGACTTTAAATGAGCTTGCAGTACCCCATCTCACCCCCTGCCTCTCATTATCTGAGCTGGGTGAATGCTCATTGTTATTCTTCTTCTCCTTCTAGCGGTTGGTGTCTGTGGGCTTGGATGCTAAAAATACAGTGTGTGTTTGGGACTGGAAGAGAGGCAAAGTCATTGCGACTGCAACAGGCCATTCTGACAGGGTAAGAACTTGAATGTGTCTTCTTTGTGGAGTTCTGGAATAACGTATACCCTGGTTTTAATGAGGGTGCATCTGTTCTAGATATTTGACATTGCATGGGACCCGTTTCAACAGAACCGTCTTGTGAGCTGTGGGGTCAAGCATATCAAGGTGAGCTGTGAGATTTCTTTTTTTTCTGGTTGCCTAATTAAGTGGCAGATGTTGTTTGGCAGCTGGATGTCAGACTGAGAGCTACAGACGGTCAGGCTTAATTGGATAGGTCTGAATGTTTAGTCTCCAAGTGTCTGTGTAAACTGTTTGGCTTCAAAGTTTCGACAAGTTCTCTGAGCACATAGCGCTGAGCGGTAGTTGCTCATTTTCACTTCCCATTAAGCCTGGCGCCATGTACCCATTGCTATATTTTCTAGGTTTCTGCTTGGTTTTCTGAGTTTCCTGAGTCTAAGAAATGGTGACCGCTTCACTTCGATGGTCCAGTCTTAGGATCTTTCCTATTTTATTTGAAACATTCATCTATGATGGATGAATTCGGCAGAAAAGAGAAGCGTTTTACATTTAAATGAACTGAAAATAAAAACAACTAGGCAGCATTCGGCTAGACCAATTCACAAGGTCAACCTCAGTATATTTTAGTTTTACAAATAATTATCACAACATTTATTTGTCTTTTGGGTGGATCGAAAGACCCTTCCTTTCTTCCCATCGGATAGTGCGATGCAGACCAAATAGAGCTGGTTAGCGTTAGCGTCTTGAGCTGTATAATGATATTGTGTTGGTTAGTTGTAAAAGATGCATTGGCGATTCCTTGACTTGCAGGAGGCATGAGATAAACTTCACTCTCTCAGTGTAGCTGCTATCACATGCTACAGTTAAAAATCGGGAGTTATTTAAAATGGCAAAATGTTGCCATAAAATCTGATTAAAACTAATTACTTGATTAATTACTGTCATTTTTTTTTTTATTTTAAAGGGTCATTATGAAGCCATTTATATCAGTTTGAACATTTTTCACAAGGGGTAGCTATTAGACTTCAAGTGGACCTTGTGTGAGCATCACTGAAAGAAAGGGAACCCACACCAGCAGGATCTCAATCTCGATCATGTAAAATTAAATGTTGAGCTTGTATGATTACTGTGATCATTGATATTGACAGCCGTGTTATTTCCTGTGGATTCATCCCTGGTCCTTTATTTTGTTTCCTCTCTGCGTTTGTGTCGATGATTTGCTTGCTGTTTCATCAGCCACAGTTTCACCGCCTTGAGTATGTCTTGCAGTTCTGGACGATGTGTGGCAATGCACTGGCTCCAAAGCGAGGCATCTTTGGCAAGACAGGAGATCTTCAGACCATCCTGTGTGTAGCAGCAGCTAAGGATGACATCACCTACTCGGGCGCTCTGAACGGAGACATTTATGTCTGGAAGGGGCTGAACCTCATACGCACAATACAAGGAGCACATGGGGTGAGCACAATACATTGCATATTTCTGTCACTTTCACTTTCACTTCACATTTTCAGGGCTACATGACGCCCATATAAGTCTTTTGACTTATGACAACTGATATAAACCTACAATAACCTTTATTAAGGCTTATTCCAGCAGGTGTCAGTTGTCATCAAGGCTACTTTACTCATTTTCACTCCAGGAAATATAGTGGGCGTTTATGAATTAACCTCTCTGAATGTCTACATAGATTAATGCCAATTGTCATGTAGCCCTATGAGTCGTACACTGATCAGCCCCAACATTAAAACCATGGACAGGTGAAGTGAATACCGTTTATAAGGTCACTATAATGAAGTAACCATTCTGTCAGAGGTGCTACTAGCAGTCTTGGGATTCGAACCCACACCCTTCTGATCACAGGGGTAACTGCCTAATCACTAGGCCACCATTTTCATTCACATTTATATTTATGGCATTTAGGAGGCGCTTTTATCCAAAGCGACTTCCATTCCCTAACTGCAGGGGGCAGTCTCCCTGGAGCAACTTGGGGTTAAGGGTCTT
>JBBPCY010034150.1:0-13949 GCA_037974405.1 Brachyalestes nurse | reverse complement strand
CTGTCTGTCTCTCTCTCTCTCTCTCTCTCTGTCTCTCTCTCTCTCCTCTCTCTCTCTCTCTATCTGTCTGTCTGTCTGTCTGTCTGTCTCTCTCTCTCTCTGTCTCTCTCTCTGTCTCTCTTTAGGGCTAATGTTGAAGAAGAATCGCAGAATAGTCGTGTATTAGTGACTAATGAAGGGTGGGTAGAATTACAGGACCTCCGTCTTCTAGAGTCCAGCTGTCCACTAAACCTTTATCACTTTCCGCTGGACCGACACACCTGTAACCTCACCTTCCTGTCTCAGTCCCACTCAGGTACACAAGGGTGAGGGCAGTGTGGCTACATGCCTGGGGGATTTGCAGTTGTATGAATTTTTTAAATCTATGGGCTCCTGACGGGTTGGGTGTCTGTGGGACAGTGTTGACTATCACCATCAATCCCTAAGTTGAACTCTGGCCATGAACTGGTGGAGAAATTTCATAAGCATTGCACTGTCACCAGGACTTCTCAAGATCAGTCCCTAAAGGAGCTGCAGCCCCCTCATAGCCTAGGGGTGCCACAACTTTTGCACACAACTCTACACATCACACACACACACACACAAACACATACAAACACACATACACACACACACACATGCAAACATACACACACATACACACACATATATGCACACAAACACACACACACACACACGCATATATATGTAAATATATAGAGGAGAGAGGGTGGATAAAGACGAGACCTTATTTTGAATTTTCCATTTAACAGAATGAGCAGTTAGTGTTCTCCTCCAAGCATGTTTATTGGTCCAGTGATGTTGCATTATCATCACCCTCCTAGTGTTAGTGGTATTGTGTGATGGGAGATCTTAAAAATGGGTGGAATTCACCCTTCAAGTCACACATTTAACCCAAAACATCTTTGTCCCAAGACATGATCACATCTGCTCTCTCTCTCTCTCTCTCTCTCTCTCTCTCAGTGATGGAGGTGGAGATGTACTGGGGAAGAAGAGAGAGAGATATGTTTTCTAGAGGAGAGTGGGAGATCCTCTCCTTCTCTGTTTCTCCTGATCTTCAGCCCATCCCACACTTTAACAGCTCTGCCATCAGAGCGCAGGTTAGTGTGTGTGTGTGTGTCTTCAGGGTTAATCTTTATAGGCTCATTATACAATGTGTGTGTTTGCATAGATTACAGTACATAGTTGCCCTTGTCTTTACTCTGCTGTACAAGTAAACGTACTATGGACTCCAGTAATACCTGCATATGGATTTAAATAAAAGATCCTCTTGTTTAAATAAGGTACTGTATAAAAGTCATTTGCTTCCAGGTTTTCTTGTATTTCTAATATAGTCTTGAGGAACAGTTCTCCAGGCTTCCTCAAGAACTTTCAAAGACTCTCATTTCCAGTCCAGTCCCAGAACCTGGTTCAGGGACTGGGTTGAAAATGACAGGCGTAAAAGGATTTTAAAGCTGACTCACACTTGAAGGTGAGTGACAGCAACACTGCTGGGAGACTATACTTTGTGTATTGTGTGTGTGCAGGTTACTATAAGAAGATCTCCGCTGCTCTACACAGTTACTTTGTTATTGCCAAGTGCTCTGATGCTGGCTCTGGACCTGCTGGCTCTCCTCATTCCCGTCTACCTCAAACAGCGGCTCAGCATCATGGCAGCCGTCTACACTGGACACTTCATCTTCATCATCGGCATCTTCACCCTCTTCCCTCCCTTCACTGTCCAGCTACCGCTTATTGGTAGGATCTTCTTAGAGACCTTCTCCTTTTCTGTAGACGTTTCCTTCAGTTTACTGGTCACTGGTTAATCTCCATGTTCCCACCCTTTCTCTTTAATCTTCCCTGTAAGCTTGTCCTAATGCAGTGGTTCCCAAACTGGGGGGTGGGCCCCCTAGGGGGGGCACGGAGGTATTGCATAGGGGCGCACAAATGGGATAACCTGTGTAGTTTGAATTGGTTGGGGGGGGGTCATTAATGTTCTTATCTAGAAAAGAGGGGCCCTGCACAGAAAGTTTGGGAACAACTGTCCTAATGTAACATAACTGCTTTATCCTTGTGGCCCAGAGAGGGATGGATTCTACTTCTGAGTCTTGGTTTCTTTCACTGTTTCTTCTGTTTCCAGACCCACATTACTAACCTGGTTTGGAAAAAAAAAATACCATGAGTTCAAAATTAGTCCTATAATTTTTTTTATCATGCTTCTTTTTCAGAAATTTACCTCTTTGGTTCTCTGGCACTTCTGGCCTTGAGTGCTGTAGAGTCAGCTGTGTTGTTCCAGCTGGTCAAAGACAGGAACTCATGGGTGGCGAAGCACATTTTTCCTGCCCTCAGGCATCTGATGGGGTGGAGTCTCTGGGAGGAGCCCCAGATAAACAGTGAGCTTCTGTTACAGTTTGAATATTCATTTTACAAAGATGCTTAAGCATCAAAGTCATAATTTGGTGATAAATTATGATTTACAGTTTACAATTTGAACAAATGTTGTCATTTAGCCAAAACATGTTTGAAATCTTGAATTTCTTTCTATAGGAGATATGAGGCTCATGTAGAATATGAAAAAAAGAAATGTACACCACCAATTAGCATGGCGCTAACACACTCCAATATGACACACTCCAATATGACACACGCCAATTTCCCGACATTGTATCTATTATCTACAACCAAATTCAAGCTTTCAGATGGTTGCTATCGTAAATTAACTATGCTAAGGTACTTTAGTCCATGTTCATAAATAACAGTGAGCCATACACTATACAATAGAAACCATATAAGTGAGTCTATCAGAGATTACTGAACACCTCCACAAGGTTTATGATGATGTGTAAGATTTTGTTACTTGTTAAACTTCAGACACCAAACTGGTAGTCTTGCCTGATTGACTATATTTAGATTTTTTTAGACAAATACTCAAACTCTAAATCTTTTCTTTTTTTTCTTTGCTACTCTAGGGGGTGTGTGCGGGTGTGTGAATCTGGAGGAATGTGTGTGTGTACTTCAGGTGGAGCTCACTCATGTGCGTCACTTTCTCAAAAGCCTGCGTGAAGAGAGGAACACACTGAGCATGTGCAGAGAGCTCAGCTCATTTATAGATCGGACCTACCTGTGCTTGCACTGTATTGTGCTGGCCACTGGGGGCACTGTACTGTATTGCCAGTGGGGAAGAACAGCTTGACTACCTTTTTGTAATCATGATTTATCACATGGTTTCTGTGATTAATCGCGAATAATCGCATTGTTTTATGCAAAATTAAATAATTGATTAAAAAGTAGTGTATTGCGCGCTTTTGTTTTAAAGTACTGCTATACGAACAACAGTGCAATAACATTTGGTTTGCAAACACTTTAAACTAATAAGGAGCTTTTTAACAGCAGTGTTCCCTTTAACACAGTCACACAGTTACAGTTCAAATATTTCTGCAATCTCAACTTAAACATTAATATAATCAAATCAAATATAAAACCAAAGCTATTTGCCACTGTAGGGCGTTCACGTTTCATCTAGTTTGTTATAGAAAAACAAGAGTCCAAAGCATAATAGCAGCTGCAAAGGGGGACCAACTCTGAAAGTCTATGTATCTGAATGCAGTGTCATTACAGTCGCTTTTGGTGTAATGGTCAGGCGTCCCATCACTTTTGTCCATATAATATAGACAAAAGTAATGGGAGCTCTACACGTGTTGGCTGGTTTTTGTGGGTGGCCTGACCCCACAAAAAACAGCTGACACTTATGGGACTGAGTGCTCAAAAAGCAACTAACTTTCAAAATAAAAGGATAAAAAAAAAACCCTGCATTAACGCACAATATATATTGTCTGAGTAACGATTAAATTTATTGTTATAAGCAAAATTCAGTCATGAATTCAAAAGTAGTGTATTGTGCACTCTGGAACAATTATAGCTTTACAACCATTATAATCTTCAAGATAGCATTTTTCGACAGGGCAGCATGAATCGATACACTGTTTATAAGTAAATATTTTAAGTAAAATGTATTTTTCTCTGATTATGCATATTATTTGTCTATTTCTCATCATTATCATAGTTTTACTGATTATAACTGATAATAAACTGATTATAAACTGTATGAACTGTACAAACTTAAAGTGAGCAGGGATTTTGGCAGGGATTTTTAAAATATTTTTTTCTAATACGCCATGGCAGATATTACAGAAATGTGAATATTTCAAAATATGTGTATTTCTTTTTAGTGTACTTCTTTTGGTGGGGTTGCTATAAAATGCGACAATGGGGATGTAGTTTCTATACACTGTAGCAATCTATACAGTGTGAGTAAAGTATTCAGAGTTTAAAAAAAGAATTCAATGTTTTAAGATGATTTTAGTGTTAAAAGATGAATTTATAGTTTAAATAAGAATTTAGAGTTTACAGAAGCATTTGGAGGAGATAAATTTTTCATTCTATATTTTTACTGTTTTTCAAGAGTTGTTTTCTTTTTTTTTCGAGTTGTTTGGTGTCATGTATTGGTTTTAATTAATAACTGATAGAATAACTGTTTAGATACTATTTAGGAAAGTTTCATGGTCTCATTTTCTGATTGCTGTCTTAACAGGTTGTAGTTTTAATGGTTATAACTGCCACCAGTAGGTGGGAGTTTACACATACTGTTTGCACTGGATAAGTGTGACTGTGAAGGTATGGAGTGTCTTTGTGTCTGTCAGTCTGTTTGTAAAGTTGGACATAAAGGTCAGTTTTTCTCACAGTCTGAACCATATCATGTAAAGGTTATTTACTAATACAAGGTTTTTCCAAGCCAAGAACCATCTGACCTTTATGTAAACTGGAAGGTTTTGTGGTTTCCATTTCATTCTAAACAAAACAAATATGTTCAAGAGCAGTTGCATAAAAAACAGCAGTTGCATAAATGCAATTACATTCTCAATCCATTTTCTTACAAAAAACATGATAATATCTGCCTCTAAAGAAAACACGGTGACATACCCTGCATTCAAAATAAAGATGCATTGCTTTTCCCATTTCCGCCAGTTTCTCTTCAGCAGAGAGTGCAGTGGTGTGATAAATTATGGTTCTTTAAGGGGTCTCAGGGAGTGACAAGGTGTTTAAGTGAATCTGTGTGTTCTGCAGTAATGGGCAAATAAGGATGGTTGGGGATTAGTTCTGCACTAAAAAATAAAACTTGGAACCTCCCCAGGCAGGGATGTTTAACCCATGACTAGATTTAATTCATGTTAAGAAAACAGTGCCCTCGAGAATTATTCCAAACCATCCCAGGAAATCACAATCAGAACTTGGTAACACAGAGCAAAGCACACCGTTATACACATTTACAACATTTAACAGACACTTTTTTTCAAAGTGACTTCCATTTCCTAACTACAGGGGCCAGTCTTTCTGGACCTACTTGGGGTTAAGGGTATTGCTCAGGACCCCAGTGGTGGTGTGCTGAAGGTAGGATTCGAACCCATGACCTCTTGGTCCAGAGGCAAGTATTCTACCAACTAGACCACCACCACCTATACATTAATAAATAATTATGTGGTTAAACTGTATTATATAGTATCTATAACACTGTAATAAAACTGTTATATATATATATACATATAATACTGTGGTTAAACTGTAACACATAATACAGTAACAACACTGTGGTAAACCTACAGTGTATAATACTATAATAACACACATATATAACTGTAGTAAAATGTTCTATAACTCAAGTAAAACAAATATATAATACCATAGATAGTTTTTCCCATATGACACTGTAGTTAAACTGCAATGTACGTTACTGTAACAGTGTTGTATGCTGTAGTATGCTGTCATTTCTATTACTGTAGTGAAACTGTAGTATATAATACTGTAATAAAGCAAAATATTATACTGTTATAAATCTGTAATATGTAACACAGTGGCAAAACTGTAACATATATTTATGTAGTAAAACAGTGATATGTAACTAATGTCATGGTAAAAGTATAATACATAATACTGTTATCAAGCTGTAATATATAACACTGTAGTAAGATATTCTATATAACTCTGTAGTAAAACTGTACTATATGCTATATAACACTAGTTAAACTCTAATGTGTATTACTATAGTTAAACTGTAATATATAATGGAGTAATAATCCTGTAATAAAACTGAAGTATATACTACTGTAGTAAAACTGTAATATATAATGGAGTAATAATCCTGTAATAAAACTATAAAAGTATATACTACTGTAGTAAAACTGTAATATGCAATACTGTAGATCAGTTTTAATATATAACACTGTAGTTAAATTGTAGTACATGACAGTTATAACAAAACTGTTGTAAAACTGATATATAATAGTGCAAAAAATGAATATATTATACTGTAATAAAACTGTGATATATTACACTGTAGTAAAACAGTTATTAAAAATTACTGTAGAAAAACTGTACTATATAATACTGCTAAATGTAATATTTGTTAGGTGGTCATCAAAACTATAACTATAAAACATAATATTCCAGTAAGACTACATTTATTGTACTGCTACTTTTGCGCACAACACTGTAATTTAACAGTTTAAGGAAAACAATAACCATAGCATAACAATTTAACAATATGTACACAATACTACAATACCAGTGCAGTCTCTTTGGTACAGGCTCTAGTTTTATACTACAAAAGTACTGTAGTGTAGGACCATTCTCATAACACTGTAGTAAGATTAAGAGTTGCTGCAATGAAAAGCAGAGTATGAACAAGCATGAACAGAATAAATGAAACAGCATGAATGCAGTGACTCAGTGTTAGTGTAGGTTTGATGCCCCTGAAGCAGCTCATTGCTACGCAAGTGTCATGAAATTGTTCCGCTAAGGCTGCTTTTAAGGGAAGCACGTCTTCAAGGGTATTTTTGGAAGCTATTCTGAGCTCTTATAAAACCCCTTCATTCACTGTAAATCACACTCGCTGTACATTTGTAATATTTCCCAGCTTTTTAACTGGATTATTGCTGGAGTTATTGCAGACAATCCAGTAAGACTGTGGTTCAGATACATGGCTGAATATTAAACATTTTATACACTATTCTATACTTATGCTATACTTTTGAAATGTAACTTTATAATTACCCAATCATGTAATTAGTTACGTAATACACTACATTTACATTCGACTTTGAAATGAGCATGTCAACCCGTGGACTTTTTCAGTGTCAAACACTGAAACACGTGGGAAAATAAAACTTCTAAGCTTCCGTTACTTGTTAGATGTATAGCCTTGTAGCTCCAGAGTTAAACTAAAGAAGCTTCAAACTTTAGGCTGATAAACTACATTTGGGGTAATTTAGATTTTACACCGGTTACTTTTTGGTGTAATATAACCAATGATCTGGTTATTTTGCTGTGCAAAATTTGGTAGGATTTTCTTAACATGCAGAATATACAGACCTTCATCATCATCTGGAACTTCATCTCCAACATCTCCACCATCATTTACAGCTTTGTCAGCTCTGTCAACTTTTGTTCATCTTTGTTCAACTTCATTATCTACAACCTAATCACCTACTTCATCTCCAATTTTATTTTCATCTTAATCTTCATCTTCATATCTAACTTCATCTAAGCCTAACTCCATCTCGAACTTCATCTCCATCTTTATCAACTTTAACTTCATTTCCATCTTTAACTTCATATCCATCTCCATTATCTCTAATTTAATCTCTACCTCTAAATCCATCTCTAAATTTATCTCCATCTTTATCATCTCTAACTTCCTCGTCGTCGCCTCTATCTTCATCTCTAATTTCATCACCTCTAATTTCATCACCTCTAATTTCATCACCTCTAATTTCATCTCTAACTTCATTTCCATCTTCATCATCACCTCTAATGTCATCTCCAACTAAATTTCCAACTTCATCACCTCTAACTTTATCCCCATCTTCATCATCATCTCTAACTTAATCTCCATCTTCATTGTCTCTAACTTCATATCTAAGTCCTTTTCTTCTGTCTGTGACTGCTATATGAGCAGTGTTCTGATTATTTGCCATGTGTTGTGCCTTATTCAAAAAACACTGTATAAATTCAGTGTGAGTGGGCGGGGCTAAACTGCTGGAGGCTGAATAGGCAGATGTATGTAAATTGGTTTATGACTTCACGTAGTTTCATAGTTGGACTGAGGGAATGGGATTTAACAATGGTTCCAAAAAATTACGTTTTTCATTATTTGGGCACTTTAACGCCTGACGTCAAACAGTTTTGGCTTCTTTTATGATTTTTTAACAGAAGTTGCAGGTTTTGGGGGGGAAATAAGCATTTTTTCCCAGGGAGATCAGCTAAATGCCCTCAGTACAACAAAATCCATATTTTCATTAGCCTGGGGGGATAAGAGACAAACCCACACACACACACACACACACACACACACACACACACACATATACACACACACTACTGATGTGTTCTGCTCCATCAGAGTGAACTCCCTCTACATTACTATAGTACTTATGTCAGCAAAATCCTGCCCTCATAAAAGTCATATTAAAGTCCAATCACTGACTCAGAACTCTGTGTGTGTGTGTGTGTGTGTGTGTGTGTGTGTGTGTGTGTGATGCTCAGGGGTTATTTGGGATAGTTTTATGGAAGTGTGTGATCTGTTTAAGGAAAAAGGGGAAAAAGAGCAGATCTCAGGATCTGATGGAAAATTCCCAGGTGTTTATTCCAGTACTGCAGTGAAATGGATGGGAACAAACCGGCAGAACCAGCAGAACCACACTGGACATCAAACATCCAATAACTGTCCAGAACACATAAACTTACTCACTGCTAATACTGTAAATGGGTCTTCATTTGGTCCCAGTAAATATTAACATAAAAAAACCTCCCTTCTGTGTCCGACTGTATTTCTGCTTCTCTTGACTTAAAGTGCTGTTTTCTGCCTTTTCTATATTTTCAATGAACCATAAACAGTGCATTTATTTATTTATTTATCTAGCTAAAACCTCACACGTCTGGAGTTCAGAGCCTCCACCAGATCCAGATGATGAGGAGGGTGAAGTGTAAAGGGAGCATTTGGCAGATGCCCTTATCCAGAGCAACTTACAGTCATTAGTTACATTAGTTTACCCACTAGGCTACTACCACCCTGGTCCATCAGAAACCTGCTTTAGAGTCAGACGAGAGCTCTAACCTGGGAGCTAAACCCACAAGAAATAGTATCAAGGCAGACTAACTCTGCTGCTAGTATTATTCTGTACTAAATCAGTATGTGCAGTAGTTCATCACTGTGTGCAATAGTTTATGTGCAGTGGTTTATGTGCTATATCACTACTTAAGTCACTGATGTCACTGATGTCACTACTAATTTAATAGTATTAACGTGTGCAATATCACTACTTATATTACTATTACGTGCAATAACAGATTCGGTTTAGAGAACAACTCCAAACTACTATTTGTGTTACTAGTAAACCACTTCATCAGTAGTTAATTTATTTATCTGTAGTATTTATATCCACCTCTTTACTGAAGACAGCATTTCAGTATTTAGTACAGAGTTTTATTTTGACTCTATATTTTATGTTTTATATTGTTCTTGTCAGGCGTAACATAAGCAGTTTCCTCCAGGACCTATAAAGATTTCTGATTCTGATTTTGATTTGGCTATGCCCCACGTTCGTGACTAATAAACCCAACTGGTGCTGAGAGAAGACAAGGCTGAGGGATCTAAGCAGGCCTGGACCAACAGAGAGTCCACCAAGCAGTGGACACCACATCATCAGAAACTTGAGTGGAAAGTCTATTAGAACTGTTGCTTCTGCTCATAAGAAACTTTGCCAGCTGGTCTCAGAGCTGCGTCACCAGACGAGTAAGTCGCACCGTTGTGCATGCAGGACAGAATGACTTGAACAAAGGACAGCCTGAACTCCTAAAAAAGGAAAATATATGTGACGACACGCCACCCGCAGAACTGGCTGAACCTGAACACTCTGTGCTCCAGGCTAAACTTCAGACTGAAGGTGTCTGCAGTGATGATGTGGCTCTTTTCATTGAGGATGGCAACAAAGACACCTCCATGTTCTCTGCTCTAGGAAGACCATTCAGGCTGAGGCTCATTTCCATCACCACAATAATGGCTCTAATGTCACCAGAAGTTGCAAAGCTACAGTTCACGCTCTCTACAAACAGATGGAGGAACAGGTGAACAGGAACCGAGCTCTCTCTGTCGTCTCAGATTTACATCCCGTCACACTGCTGTATTGTCTATGTACTCTATAGTGTCTGTCCTTCCTTGTACTTGGTTCAGTGCTGTAACTGCCTCCTGGGTAATAATAATCACACCTATGGTGCAACACTAGTCACCCTGAAAGGCTTGCATCCCGTTCACACTGTACTGTTATGTTACATTACTGTACTGCTGTACTGTACTGATTATATTGCTGTACAGTCAATTTATTGAACTGATTCTGTCATGCCTTGCACTTTGTTCAGTGTAGTAACTTACGGCGCAACACTAATCGGTATGGAAGGTTTACATCCCACTCACACTTTTACATTGCTGTTTTGTACTTTTATTGATTGTTTCAGATTTACATCTCATCCACACAACTGTCACATTGTCTGTTTATTGTATTCTTTCTGTCATTACTTGCATTCTGCTCAGTGCTGTAACTGCCTCCTGTGTAATAATAATCATACTTAAGGTGCAACACTAACCACTCTAGAAGGTTTACAACCTGTTCACACTGTACAGTTACATTCACCGTGTTTCTTTTTAGTGTATTGTTTCTGTCATTCCTTGCACTTTGTCTCTGCCTATCATACTGATGGTGCAACACTAGTCTGGTTTACATTGCGTTCACACTGTATTGTTACTAGGGCTGGGTATTGTTGACGATTTCCTGAATCGATCTGATTCCGATTCACAAGGTCATGATCCGATTCAATTCTCGATCCGATTCGATTCGATATCGATATCGATTTATTTACAGATTTCTTTGTGTTGATACTAGTTTGGCTTGGTTATAAATTGACTTGAGTGGAGGTTATCCCCATGTTGATGGACTGTAATGCAATATTATCTGTAATTTGGTGTCGGTTTCGCCGGCCTCGTGTTTTTATAGCTTTCCTTGCGCGGCCGCGAGAAGTAGTGCGACAGGAGAAGATTGATCCGCAAATTTTTGAATCTATATCGTATTTTTTGAACAAGAATCGATATTGATCGGGGAATCGATTTTTTTAAACCCAGCCCTAATTGTTACATTGTTGTTTTGTATTTAATTGCACTGTTTCAGATTTACATCCCATCCACACCATTGTCACAGTGCTTTGTTGCTGTATTGTCTATTGATTGTATTGTGTCTATCATTCCTTCCCTTTTGTTCAATGCTGCAACTGCGTCCTGTGCAATAATAATCACACTTACGGTGCAACACTAGTCACTCTGGAAGGTTTACATCCTGTTCACACTGTACTGTTACATTACATTACTGTTACAATGTTGTGGGGTCTATTCTGTTGTTTGTGTTGTTTCTGTTGTAACTTGCACTCTGCTGAATATCGTTATATGTTGCTCTGTGGTCCATGGAGAGACGTCATATCACACTATGTATGTCTTCACAGCTGCTGAACCTTGAACTTCCAGCCCTCAGAATGTGTCACAATGTGTCTAGCTCCTCTTCTTCCGCCTGTCCTAATAGACTCAGCCTTTCTGCTCAGAAAACTCTGCATCCACATCCACGGTGAAGGCAGGAGCAGAGCTGCTGAACAGCAGCAGCACTGCGATGCTCCCATTGATACCTGCAAGGTCCCTGCAGTAATAGTGATGCTGCTCATAACTTCTTTCAAGACAAGCTGGGACCTGTTCCAGCTTTAATAGGCAACAGAAACAACAGAATGCAATCAGTTCTCAGTTCTATTGAGTCTGACTTACATCAGATTTATTGGAAACTTCAGAATGTTTAAGTCCTTCAATGTTCCAAGGATTGCCAACGAGTCCCTTTCATTTCTTAATTTCATTTCAAGTACACACTTTGTAAGCGTTTCTGGTGTTGGCAGCAAAGAGGGAGGTGTAGCGGTTTTAAATAAAGACACGTCCAAGGATTTTACCACTCATTTTCTACAGGCAACCCCAAAATGCTGTCCAAACTTTAACGATGAATTCTCTGAGGAGCTATGTATGATTTCTATGGCCTTTGATTCATATTATAACTGGTGATTTTAATGGTCATGTCAATAAAACTAGTGACAGACCTTTTTTAAAAAAAACCTTTGTTCTACATTTTATCTGGAACATGGTCAAAATCATTTCTGAGGTCGTCCTCTTTTTCTTTGATTTCTTTGATAGGCTTGTTGTTCCAAAGACCAAAACCAGATCCAAAAGTGTCAAAAAGAGGTGCATAAATACCAGTGGACCAGTGCTGTATTCATGGAAGCCATGACCGTGTTACTTAGTACAAAAGAATCTGTGAACATTTGATTTTGACAATTTTTTTCAACATTTTGTTGAAAGCCTTCCATGTAGCGTATGGGGTTCTACAGGCTGGTACTGTCGTCCATATAACCAATAACAGAGGATCATAATCACAGAAAATAAAAATTCTTTATTCTTATTTCCACCTGACTAGAAGCTTTAAAGTAGGTACTGTGTTTTTTGAGTTTTGGTAAAGCTGGCAACAATAGTGTCACGTGCCGGCTTGGTTTGCCCCAGGCAGGAAGCACAAAAGCAGACGTCCATTCCGGGGGTTTCTTTCTCTTTCTTTATTTTTTCAAAAACAAACAAAAGCAGGCACGGTGGCCAAAACACAGGAATAAACAGAAACGGGTGCAAACACAAAACTTCAGGGTAGGGTGAGGGCGAGTGTGAACGATGAGTGGACAAAGGAAACGTGAACAAACAGGACTTTTAAACAGAACAGAAACTCAAAACAGGTGAACTTAATTGTCCTTAAACTAACGGCCAGCCTGGCCTATTTAGCCGCCACGCCCCCAGTCAACTTAAAAGTCCCCATACTAATAGCAGCCTCTGGCTGCTGACTGGGGGCGTGACAGAACCACCCCCCCTTACGGGCACAACACCGGAGTGCCTACCAAAAAAAAAAAAAGGAGGAGGCGGGGAGGAGGAGGAGAACAGACGAGGGCCCTTCCGATACCTCCGGGGCCAGGCTCCACTCGAGCGCCCTTCCCTTTCCGTCCAGGGCGATGCCCCCCTCAGGGCTCTCACCCCCTCGGGGTCCCCTCCGAGGTGGAGCCCCATAGCGCCCCCCCAAAAAAGGGCTTTAAGGCCCGAGGTGCTGGGACAGGGAATCCCTGGAGGCGTGGCGCCGGGACAGGGAATCCCTGGAGGCGTGGCGTCGGGACGGGGAACTCCTGGAGGCGTGGCGTCGGGACGGGGAACTCCTGGAGGCGTGGCGCGGGGACGGGGAGCTCCTGGAGGTGTGGCGCTGGGACGGGGAACTCCTGGAGGTGTGGCGCCGGGACGGGGAACTCCTGGAGGCATGGCGCCGGGACTGGAGCTTCTCCGTCCAGGGGCGCAGCGGTGGCGGGGCTTAGCTCGGCCGCGGCAGTGGGGTTTGGCTCTCCCGCGCCGGCTCGGCTCTCCCGCGTGCGTGGCCCACCCAGTTAGCCACGTTAGCCACTAGCCCTTTGAGCCGATCTAGCTGGCCTAGTACCACCTCTAGGTTTGGCTGGAGCCCCTCCCAGATCGTGACGGAAGTGGGGCTCATGGTGGCCGTGAGTGAGGGGATTGTAGCGGTCCCGGCCGGCTCAGCCCAGTGTTTGCCAAACAAGGCGAGTCAGAGGGGAGCCCCGGCGGCCAGGTCTCGGAGGAGGGCGTGGGCAGCGTGAACAGCCGGCCAGCGGGCCGGACACGGCGGCTTCGCGGCCCGCCTCACACCTTCTCCTAACCGGAGAGCGAGCGGGAGGATCCACGAACACAGCTGGGTCCAACACAGGCAGGCCATCCACCCACCAGCTGCCCCAGCAGCCCAGAT
>JBBPCY010034100.1:0-13952 GCA_037974405.1 Brachyalestes nurse | reverse complement strand
TCTCTCTCTCTCTCTCTCTCTCTCTCTCTCTCTCTCTCTCTCTCTCTCTCTCTCTCTCTCTCTCTCTCTCTCTCGGCCTTCAGTTCAATTCAGGATGCATCACTGGCATGATAAATACATACATTTGTATAAAATCAAAGAAAATGAATATTTTGAAACATTTAATGAATTCTTTAGATGTACGTTAGACAATGTAATGCTGCAAATAGAAATAATAAAGGAAAATGTGACTCTGTCTATGTTTCAGAAGTAACTGAGGAGGAGTGCTATCACTAATTTTCTCAGAAATGGCAAAAATGTATCATAAGGAGAAGAGCATCCAGATCAAGAGCAGCGCGTCTGCGCTCTACAACAACCTCAGTGTCCTGCGCATTGCGCCGCGGTGCCTCACTTATTTCACCGTGGTTCACGCCAATGTGGTCAACATGGTCAGCGCCTCCTGGGATGGACTAAACTATTCACATCGACAGTTGCAGTCCAAAGAGGGGAACGTAGCCACCAGCTCCTCACTCATCATGCAGGTAAAGGATTAACAATCCTTGCTCAGTTTGCATTAGGGCTGCATGATTTGGGAAAAAAAGACATATTGCAATTATTGAGATCAATATTGCGATATGTGATTGCGATATGATAAAGGGCACTACAGTGTATTTTATTCATGATGACGTCTTGTCGCAATTCTGCCACTTTGGCGGCTAGAGGGTTAAATCGCAGCTTTTTGCGTTCATGCGATTGAAATTGTGATTAGATCAATCGTGCAGCTATAGTTTGCATGATTAACACCCTGTGTGTGCACATAGAAAGCTTTCAGTATCTCACAGTACAGTCTGGGACGTACAACCACCATCCAGATCATTAGAAACACCTTCCCTGTATTTCCACCCACTGATCCCTTTATGAGGTTAACCCAGCTTATAGATCCACTATGCTCTAAAAAGACAGGCGTGTAAAATAACATGGATCAAGTTCCAGCACTTTAGTGAGTGTGCTCAGAGACAGAGTTGATTTAAACACTGTACATGTGTCTAATTTTGTCTAATGTGACTGATATTTTGCAAAAACTTGACTGGAAAGTCTGTCAGCATAAATTTCCCTTTTTTAGCTTTCTCTCTTGAAGAGAAAATAATCTATATTTCTGTCCATCATAGTTTGTGCAACAACATCATGTGAAACCGAATTAATAGTTTTTCAGTATAGATTTATTTTCTGTAGAGTTGCCACATAAATGTTTTGACTAAATTTGGCTTTAAATTACTCCTCACACAAAAAAATGACACATTTGTTCTCAAAACAGAGTGGACACAAGTGTTACAGTTATAGACTGAAGCTGTCAGATTAGATCTTTCTGCCTTGCTGGTTCATGTCCCTGTGTGTAAGTGAACCATATCTGTCTTTAGTGTAAATGCACCTGCACCCTGAAGCAACCTGCATGTGCACATCCTGATCCATAACATCACATGAATGGTCCACAGGCGTCACAACAAACAACAAACGAACTAGGAGCTCTAGCCTTCAGCATAAATATTATGAACTCTACTCAGCTCTCAGCTGCTCATGAAAGGTGAGGGAAGTTAAAAATGCTAGTGGTTACTCACACAAAACATTTAAAGTGAATTTTGGTTTAACATTTTCCTTGTTTACCAAAATATAACAGTAAAACAAAAGTAGAAAGAGAAAGAAAAACATTCAGAACGTAATTTTAATCATTTGTAAAAATTGTAACTTAAATATACAGCTTTAAATTGACCTCTCTAAGGAACGGTTTGGCGAAAAATCTAATTTAGACTGTAATACACAGATGTATTTTGTCAGCCAAGACATGTTCTGTGTACAGATTTTCTCACTTTAGTCGGGCACTGGAGCTATGAGGCCAACATGAAGGCTACAAACACCAGAAGCTAACAGATACTAATTGTTTCTGCAAAAATACATCACCAAATTTCTCTCAGCTCATTGAAACTCATATCCTGCTCTTCATTAAGGTGGTGCAGACTTGTCAGTGTGGTTTAGGACACAGTATGACTTACTGTGAGCTTTAAAAATGAACGAAACTTCTCCACAACATGCGGTTGTTTCAGGAAGAATATTTAAGAATATCACAACATAATGGTGAATAGCTTGGGCTAACTTTCTGTTATATCTTGCTCAGGCAGCATGGTGTGTCCTACCATCCAGAGACCTCCTTGTCCTCACATCTCAGAAAGGAATTCAGGTGAGACATAGAATAGTCACGTAGAATTCAAATCTACAGTTGCCGCCAAGTGACTGTTTATGTTCTTAAGTCTTGCATTTATGTATTAGATGTACGAGTCTGATGGCTCCATCATGGTGTACTGGCATGCATTGGATACCCCGGAGACTCCCACAGGTAAGCTTGGACTCAGTGCTGGTGTGGATATTTGAGTGTGTATGTAGTACTCATTACTTTACTTCTATGACAGCTCAGGCAGTGTTTGCACGAGGGATTGCTGCAGTGAGAGAAAAGTACATCTGTGTAGGTAAGCGTCACCCAAATACCACAGTTCCTTACTTAAATAGACACACTATATAGACAAAAGTATTGGGACACCTGACCAGAGACTATTCAAATACATAGACTTTAATATGTAGTGGGTCCCCCAGCTGTAACAACTTCCACTTTTCTTGGAAGGTTTTCCATAAGATTTTGGAGTTTGGGTCCATTCATTCTCTTGAGCGTTTATGAGGTCAGACAATGATGTTGGATGAGATGGTCTGGATCACAATCTCTGTTCCAGTTCATCCCAAAGGTGCTGGATGGGGTTGAGGTCAGGACTCTGTGTGGCCAGTCAAGTTCTTCCACACTGAACTCCTCCAGTCATGTCTTTATGGAGCTGCTTTGTGTACTGGGACACAGTCCTGCTGGAATAGAAAAGGTTCTTCCCCAAACTGTGTCCACAAATTTGGAAGCATGGTGCTGTCCGAAATATCTTGTTATGCTGATTCACATCTTTGTATGCTTACCCTTCACTGGAAGTAGGGGGCCGCCTGAATGTAATAATTTAGAGGTGTGTCCCTATACTTTTGTCTATGTAGTGTATTTTCTTTATATACGCTATGGTTTGTTCATAATTAATAGAAACTGTGAAAATGCTTCTTTTGTTCTTGTGTCCTATTTAGGGGTCTCCTCTGGTTCAGTGTTAGTATTTGATGTCCCCAACAAAGGGAGCAACATCACGCTCTCTGAAGTCCTAGAGGAACATTTAGAGGCGATTACAGACATGGCCTCAGAGTGCTCAGGCAGTATGGTAAGGTATCAACTTGCTCCACACTCAGAGTCAGAATAGGCGTAAAACACTGTAAAACAGATTCAACTCAGAAATGTGTGGCTGAACCACATCCTAAAACCTTTTTGCTGTAACATTTAATTGTTAAATTACTTAACAGGCGTAGTAACTTCCTCATTTTTGTGAAGGAAATGCTAACTGTGATTATTATTAATATTATTAGGTTATAGTTGGTTCAAGTTTTGAACCATGATGTCGTTGATCTTTTATTGCCCCCATACTATTAAACCCCATAACCCTCCTTTACCCCATAACCTCGCTAAAGGACTTGGAGACTTATTGCTTTTACAAAAAGCCATCAAAAGAAAATAAGATCAAATCTACCACTTTTAAAATAAATAGTTAAATTTTAATAATAGACGCATAGCCCACATATCTTCTTGCATTAATAATGCATAGTATTCTGTAAATGCTTTGGGCAAAATGAAACTCTTATGCTATTTTCAAATATAAAAATGATTTAAAATTTGCTTTTGTTTATGTTGCCTGTATCCCTCTGCCATAAGTAATCCTTCCAGTCATACTAGTCTTTTCAGGGTCTTGTTGATGTAATCTGTAATCTAGCATGTAATTGCTTCAATGCTAAATGTGTACTGAAGTTTACTCTTCTTTCTCTCCCTCCCTCCCTCAGGAGTGCATAGCGGACTTGGTAAGTGCTGATGACTCAGGTCTTCTCTGTGTGTGGAAGTCTGGAGGGGACTTTCAGCTTCTCAACAAGATCCCAGGATTTGAGTGAGTGGGAAACTGCCTTGAGTAAAAGGTTTAAAAGCATAATATAAACTTGGAATAAAGGCAATTCAACAAATAGAATGCGAAAAAAATGCAGTGAAAATTTGGAACTTTCTGAATGATTATAAAACTGTAAGTGAGAAGAATCTGGAAATACTGGAAATGTTCATATCTCATGTCTCTTATCCTGCCAGCACTAGCTGCTCCTCTGTGAAGCTGTGGAAAGGCATAGTGATAGCCGGCTATGGCACAGGACAAATCCGCCTGTACGAGGGGGTCACTGGGATTCTGCATGCTGAGGTCAATGCCCACGCCCGCTGGATCTACTCACTGGACATCGCTCCTTTCACTGGACTGGTAGGAGAAGCAGATCTCCCTCATGTTCAGTAGGCATAGCACTAATGTATGGCCAGCAACTGTATGTGTTTCTCCTCTTCTGTCAACTCAAAGCTGCTGTCTGCTGCTGAGGACTCCCTTGTTCGAGTGTGGCATTTAACTCCCACCCCAGAAACCAACAGTGTGGAGGTGAGAAATTCAGTCAGCACCATCAGTTGTGTTCTCCATGCTCTGCCCACAAATGCATTCTTTTCATATCAGCTGAGGTTAGACCATATAACACAGCAACGTAATAGTGAATTTAAAGTGAACAGCATTTAAAGTGAATTATAAACTGTGGAATTATATGTATTTTACAAGTATGTTTTTGGGTTTTTTTGTAATCAAGTGCTTAATTATAAATATTGATAGGCTAAGCTGAAAGTTCAGTAGCTTCAACATTTTTGCTCATCATTGCAAGATTTCCAAGTGATGTATATGGCTGAAATAAAAAATAAACCTACTTGACTTGACTTGATGTCATAGCTAACATCACTATATACTGTGACTCAGCTGAAATGATTCCAAATGGTTTGCCAACATTTTCCCTACCAAACGTGCCGTATACAGTCCAGAGCAAAAGAGTCTGAGTTTAGCATATTGTAAAGAATAAAACATGACAACTTTTGCTCAGGCCAAAGTATTAAATTCAGCAAATTGTTCATTACAGTAATTGTGCATTAAAATGTTTATTTATATATAAAATGTTATCTTTTACTTTGGTAAAGGACTTTTACAAAAAGCCAACAAAAGAAAATAAGATAAAATCTTCCACTTTTAAAATAAATAATTAAATGTTAATAATAATAAAAGCCTCTTTTCCATTGGTGATGCATAGTATTTGGTAAATGCTTGCTATTTTTAAATATAAAAATAATATTATAATAATATTATGCTATTATTGTTTATGTTGTCGGCATAAAAATGTTTATTTACTTACAAAACATGTCATTTGACTATGTAAATGTGTACAAAAGTCCCTAAACTTACACATTTTGAATAAACTAAGGGTTGTCAAACCCATATCTATGTCTGGGTCAATTGTACCTTGATCTATTCTTGGTTTCAACAGTTAGTTTGAAGTACTTTAAAAGAAAGTCTGTACATACCCTTCCTCTCATCTGTTCTCTTTAGATTGAGCACCTGTATAATGAGTGTGTGACGGACACTCAGATTTGTGGAGCAAAGTTCTGCGACGGCGACGGCTACGCTTTTGCTGTCACAGGCTACGACTTGAGTGAGATCATTCGCTACACACAGGCTTAGAGAATGCCCTCTACTCTTGTTTTCCTGAAGAGTGATGCTCTAAGACAGTGCTTGACTGTGTGTGGTAGTAGAGTTTATTTCTTCATGTGTGGTTTGGTTTACAGAATAGGTGCAGGGAGCAAGACTGTCAGTAGTACAGCAGTATGAATGCCATCATCATGCACGTACAGCCATTCGCTGGTCTAATTTCCAGATCATTGTACATTTTTTAGAATGACCTAAAGCTGTCAGCAGTCAGTTCTTTCCTCGAGAAGTTGAAGTACAACGAACATGACTGTAATACTGAGTCCAAGTGAAATGTTTAAATATATATCTGAGTGCAAATGAGTGCTGTGCAAAAGTCAGAGGCCACCATTTTATTTATTTACTTTCTAGTCAAAATGACTATTGAGCACAAATGGTTTATTTTTCTGTGTCGGGAATAAGCAGGAAACATTTAGAATTACAAACTGTAATTGCAGTTCTAGCTTTACAATTAGGTTTTATTTAATTTTAGTGTTTTGTACACACTAAAGCTACTTTAACTCTGTCCTCTCAACACAAGCTGTCCTCAAAGCTCTCAGAGAGCTTTCATCTCCAAAGAATCACTAAAATTGACACAAGCAGCTACCCTCACATACCTCAGCTGCCTTACACATTCCCCTGTCATGTTCATGTAAGTGACTAAGAAGAGATTTCTGGGGGAATAAATGAGTGAAAGATATGAGAGAAAACGAGACACTTAGTAAACAGCACCTAGTAGACCACCAAAAATGTCCCCATCCGATAAACGGTACTTAAATCTTTGAGAGAGAGGTGAAAATCAAGCTCCGCTCTGTTTAAGAAACCCTTATTGAGAGACAAATGGACAGAAAATCTTCACCAGAAAATTGAAACTGAACATCTGAGATGAATGTTTACTCACTTTCTAAGACAAAACTTTAGAAATGTGAAAAATATCCCTGCAGAAGCAAAAAAATACACAGTATGAACTGAAGAAACTAATATTATATTTAATTGTTTTCTTCCTCATTTTCTGATAAATATGTTTCTGCTCTTTCACTAAAAAGGAATAACTGTTTGGCTATTTTGAATGAAACATATGAAAGGGTGGTCTCTAACTTTTGTACTGTAGGCATTTATGTATACATGTGTACTTCTATACTGAAGGGTCCAGTAGACTAAACCATGCTAAGGGACCACCTTACAATAGACATTATGTATTTCTTCATATCAATATAGTTTGAATGTATTTATTTAATATGAATGTTGTTGTAGAAGAGTGTCTGAGACAATTTTCACGTCTTATACGATGCACTTCATTCGCAGGACCTGTTCTCAATGTTAATATTATAGTATTATATTTTTTTCTCTAAAAGGTATGTACAAAAGAATTACAATACTAGTCAATAAACTTTCATACTGCATTTCATCGCCGCTTTCTTGTTGTTGTTGACGATCCACCAGTAGATGGAGCTAAAATTGGGATTGAAATAAAGGCACATGCAGGATATGAGTTTTCACAGTGTTTGTGAGCTGTTATTTCTGCAACAGTGAATGATAGTAATTTAGCATGGACTACTATAAGTTTGATATCCACCACATAAATGCATGACTGTTATGTGACTGAACCAACTGTTCTAACTGTCACAAGAGAGTATAATTCTAAGACGCAAGCCAGTAGTTGTGGCAATGCTTGAGAATTGACCCATTTAAGCAACTTCTTGTTTTCCTTTTTCTAACAGGAGTGTATACAACACATAACGCATGACCATGTGACTGTGTGTTGATTAGGTAAGCCATATGACATCATTCATCATAGACAACATGCAAATCTCTGCTGAAGGCTTTGGCATATCAATTTCACTTTATAACCATTAGAGCTAATATTAGTATCAGTAATCCATTGATTATTTTGGTCATTCATCGAGTAATCAAAGTTTTAAGAAAGCCTAAACAATAAAATGGACTAATAATAAAACCATACTATAAAAATAATACAAAAACATACTTTAACCCTTTTTTGCACAATACGATCAAGGATTAATAATTAATTGTGGCTACCCCAGTTCTTATTTTCCTATCTTGCTTTGATGGTTTGTCATCATTATGTCACTGACCTGCATAAATCCCACCTGGCTTAACGCTTAGCTACATCTTCCCTGTTATTTGGGTCAGAAGACCTTAAATAGCCCATTTTGCTATGATGTGTGTGTTGACAACATTTTTTTTTTGTTCCAGAATGCCGCTCGGGTTTTGTTTTACCACAAATATTTGTGTCTACCGCCCTCTTCGTCCAGTTCGCTCAGAATCTGACTGAAGACATTGAACGTTGATGTTTAAAAACAAACTCTGGAACTTATGTAAGACTGGGTAACTTTGCCCAGTGCACTCTGACACTGTGTGTGTTTGTGTTTGTGTGTGTGTGTGTGTGTGTGTGTGTGTGTGTGTGAGAGAGAGAGAGAGACTGAAAGGAGCTGGACATCAGGGACACAGAACAGCTTATCTGAAGGATGTAAGCTGGAGTAAAGAGAGAAAAAGAGAAATCAAGTGAGAAGTCCAATGGTTGCTGCTTTAATGGAGTTACGTAAGCCTGCCTCGTAGCAGCGGAGAGGTGAAAGAGAGGGGGAGAGCAAGCGGGATGCTTTTGAGATTGTACTGCTTATTAGGTAGTAAGGTAATGAACAGCCTAACTGTGGACAGCAGCTCTATCCAAAAATATTCTCTATATAGTGTTATAGTGCATTAATTAGGAAGTGCACCTTTTTCTCAGTATGAACAAAAAGTGAAGCACACGCATCCTTAGAAGTAATGTAGCTAAACAAAACATGTAAAATGAGGATGACCACAGAACATTACAGAACTGTGTAGAACGTTATGGGAAACGGAAACAGTCCCTTAATCTCTATTCCATACATCCCATATTCCATAAATCAAGAGCATAGTACTGAACATTACTATTGGACCTGTTATAATTGCTACGTGAATTGCTTGATTGCAATTATTTTCCCCAGCTGTTAGCTTTCACACATGTTTACATCACAACAAACACAATGTGAACTGGGCACATTTTCATCTGTTGGTTTGAGGCAAAGACATTTACTGGGAGATGTAGTGGGTCCTATGATAGCGGCAAAACCTCTGAATTCTGCCTGATGCTGTTTGTTGATTTTGTCATTTGGGGGCTACTTAGTATGAACAGTTAGGAGGTAAAGAGTGTTTATGTTTATGACAGGCCTACATATAATAAGCAACAGAAGTGGTCCCTTATTTACTATTCCCTACATTACACACCACACACAATGCAGAAGGTGATTTGAAGTGTTTTTGAGATTTGAATGGACATAGTCATGACATAATTATTTTGTTAATGCTACCTATATCATTATATCATGGGTATTGTAAGAGTGCAGTGGATGTTTTCCACTGTGTTTTCCCACACAATTGCAAAACAGCTCCTAAAATAGTGCACTATATAGTTAGTAGGGCACAGTTTCGGACATATCCAGTGAAATCAATAGTGTCCTCCTCCATGTGGACGGTGGCCTCAGGGGATGCAGCTGGGGACCGTTGGAAAGCACATGCTGTTACAATACCACTCAATACTGCCAGCTAGTGTGTTCCACAGCTGGTCACCCTTTAGTTACAATACTGTGCAAATGTCTTAGGCCAACTGAGAAAATAATATTCATGAGCTGAGCAATCAGCACTGATTTGCTTGGAAAAACGTAAGGTTAGAATAAGTACATGATGTAAAAGAAAATGTGTTTAATCAGACCAGACTTTCTTTCATTGCTCTAGAGCAGTGGTTCCCAACCTTTTTTCCTTGAAGCCCCTCTTGCCTGTGTCCAAGACAAGCCAGGCCCCCCAAGCCCAACTCCTACCAGCATAGACACACAAAAAGAATAAAGTGAGTAATTACAAACTAAACTAAACAAAAAAATAAACAGTGGTTGTAAGTTTTTGTTCTTATACTCTTATACACACATACACACACACATTCTCAGACATTGGGATTTTAGGAATTTAGTGTGTACAAATATAATTTTGGTAACCTCAGTGCAGACAAAATTGTGCACACCCCCAACAATCTCTAGCGCAGACCCCAGGTTGGGAACCACTGCTCTATAGTCCTGAACTTTTTTCAGCAGTTTGTGCTCTTCTGTAGGGAACGGACCAAGCCGACTGGCCCTCGCTCTCTATCTGCATCAGCCTTCAACATCCATGACCCTGCTGCTTTGTTCACCTGTTGTCCTTCCTTGAAAAACGTTTGGTAACCTCTGCATACTGAGAATACCCCACTAGACCTACTATTTGATGATACTCTGACCCAGATGATCTTTTAGCCGTAAGATAGGAAGAACACATGCTTGATTACAGATCTTTCCTCGATGCCACCAGCCACTGCACTGAATTGTTAAATTTCCACACTAGCACACCTGATTTAACCTTTATAAAGAATTGATTTGTCAAATCAAGGAGTCTAGCTGGCCAGCTATCCTGTCCATTGTATTAGCCAATGTTTGCTCCCTGGACAGTAACTGGACTACGTACAACTGTTTATTGTCACCAAATATTTAACAAGACAAATCTAAAGTCAGTTCTCCCTACATTCCATCAGTATGTGGACTTTGCGATGATGGGGGGGGACATGCAAGACCATGTACCAACATAGGGCCCTGCCCCACCTTGGCAACTCAGACCACATCTCTGTAATGCTGATCCCAGCATTCAGACTACTTATGAGATGTGCTAAGCAGATTAAAAAAAATGGCTCCCATAAGCCACCTCTGCTATAACCTGTAACGGCTCTACCAACCTGGAGTAATATGTGGCACTGGTGACTGGCTAGGTCAGCAAACGCATTGATGATGTTACTGCCTCCAAGTCCATCAACACACACCCCAACCAGAAGCTATGGATTACTGTGGATGTGCATGTGAGAACCCATGACACTGCCTTCAGGAAACTGCCCTGAGAAAAACAAGGGCCAACTAGACCATCAGAGTAGCAAAGCCCAGCAGCATCTCTACTTCCTGTGGAGACTGAGGAGAGCGCATCCCCTATCTTTCTACAGAGGGACTATAGAGGGCATTTTCTGTAGCTGCATCATGGCGTGGTATGAAAATTGTTCCATTTTGGATTGGAAGACCCTAAAGAGGATAGTGAGGACAGCTGAGATCAGTGAGGTCTCATCCCTCTGTCATGGACATTTATACCACACGGAAAGCCACCACTATTGTGAATGACACCACTCACCCCTCACACGCCCTCTTCTCACTCCTCCCATCTGGCAAAAGGTTCTGTAGCAAACGGGCATCCACTCCCTGAATGGGGAAATAAGTTTCTTCCCTCAGGCCAGACTGCTCAGTCAGAACTGACTCATAAACTGTACCCACACACACACAAACCCACCCCTGAACTTGAACTTGTTCCTTCTCTTAACACAATGCATATACACACTGAACTGTTCTGCTTGAAAACAAAGCAACTTACACCCAACTGCCACTGTAAATACCTTATATTTATTATATTTATTATATACTGGACATTCTCTGTCCTACTGCTGCTATTATTTGCACAATTATTATTTATTGCTGTCTAACTTTATATTTGCATTTCACTGCTAGAATACAGTATCTACCATAATACTGTATTCTTTTAAACTTAGCTGCTTTGTTGACTACACTGTTGTATTGTTGCTTTGTGTTTTTCTTGAACTCTCTCTTGCTCTCTTTGCACTGTGTATTTTTGTCCTTTCTGCACTTACGTAGTCTTGTGGTGTTCTGTTTTTGTTCTTGTGTTGCCTTGAAAATCATGACTATTGTTTTGAAATTAATCCAAATGCCCAGATAAGTAGCTTTTTAAATACAATTTTCTCAGGTGTCCCAAACCTTTACACAGTTCTGTATATATGATTATACATCTCACAGTGTTATATATTTCCAACCCCCCACTCAGGGTGACTTAAGTAAAATCAGGTGTACTGTTGATAGAACTCAACAAATCCATGTAATGACTAGAGTGCATCAAGCAAGAGTAAGTGAACGGACTGTAGCCTTAATAAAAGTTTCTCCTTTGCCATGTTTTAGGACTGTGGTAATTAGTGCTGGGGTCATCCAATAGATAAGCAATAAACGACCATGCAAAAGTGGAATTTATTGTTTTTATCGTTCTTTTTGTAAGAACAAGTGTTCTGTCTACCTCCAGTTCTGGCCTTGCTTTGTTTAGACACACACAGCAGTGGGAAACCTGTGAGTGGCTGTGACAGTTGGGAAAATGTTATTGCAAGCAGAATTTTAAGTTTTTATAACATTAGTTTGATGTGTGGTTTTTATGGATGAAAAAAACATGCAGTTTTTAATACGCTGAAGCTTTAGTGTTGCTGTGAAACACCTGTGGTTTTACATATTGAATAGTCAGTTCATTCAGTTCATTTAAACTGCCAATCATTTTTTTCCCAATTCAGTGATTTCCATCCTCCCAGCCCTAGTAACAGTGCATATACCTTTGGGTTCTATACTGTTTCTGCTGTCAATACAGCAGTTTTTACATTTTGTTGCCTTGCAGCGTGAAATGAAGACATGTGAATATGTTGAAATAGGTTCTACCAAGCTCTAATGATTTGTTTGGGCCAGTAAATACACATTTTATTTCCAACCAGAAAACTACGCAGTAACATTGTATAATGTAACATTTCTGATCATTTCTGAATTACTAAAGACTCTCCTAAGAAGGCATATCGTACATACAGCTTGAATACACTGTTTTTAATGCTCATATTTTAGTTATTCAGCGACTCATTTTTTACACTCTTACTATGTTGTAGTAAAGTTGATTTTTTAGAATAGCACCATGGATATTAATCCATTAACATTTATAAGCAAAGGCACACTTTCTGCCCAGAAAAATACATTTCAGTTATTGTGCTGATTGGCCTCATACTTTTGCGTAGTGCTGTGGAGCAGTGGAGATGTGTGTTTTGGAGAGTTTCAGGAGAGCTTTTAGGCCGTTGTTAGCAGCCTGTCCATGCTGTCTGTGATATTTTGAGTTCAGATGTAGCAAGATTGTGCGTCATTTTTTTGCCTTTCATTTCATCCTTGTCCAAATTGGCTACCTTACCTCCTCAGAAAGCCCAAGTGGCTCATTATGGTGATTGGAAAGTGTGTTGTGGTGCCACTGTGTGTGTGTTTGTCTTTGTGTGTGTGCGTGAGAGAGAGGTAGAGAGAGAGAGAGAGAGAGAGAGACTGGGAGCTTGGAGGAGAGAATGTGCACATCAGCGGGTGCTGGCGTCTGTTGGGGATGCAGGGAGAAAGCCCGTGTGTGAGAGTGTGTATATATTTGGTGTGTATATATTTGGTATTTTGTGTGCAGGAGGGCAGTGGTGACCCCATTCATAAAACCCAGCAGACACATTCCTATCTTTTATTTATCACGAAGCCGCCTTTCCCTCCTCAAAGCAAGCGAAAATAATCTGTCCATTATTCTTGATATCTTCTCATAAATGTGACCTGACCATGCCTTACCACAGCAATTATTAGCTGACCGTGCCTTGCCACTGCTGTTAGCCCTTTAGTCTGGAGCTTAGAGAATAGGTGGCATTTAACAGGCAATAATAGTTAGCATCAAGCAGCTAGCTTTTTGCATGTAAAACAAATTACATTACAAAACAACAGCATTATAATAAAATGTTGCAGTGTTCAGTAAATTATTTCATTTAATGTTGAAGGAAAAGTTTAACTGTACATGCTAATAATAACAATTAATGGAAGCTAGTAGTCAGCAGTTAACATGATGTCATTTGATTAATGCTAAGTTGGTGACTATTGACTTTCATTCATTGTTAGCAACATTAGCATTATTGATGGAACTATTCCTGTAATATTAATATCTATACAACATTCTTATACCAAGCCTAGTATGTGGTTGCCTGGCAACATGGTCAAAGATTATTCCATTTGCACAAAGGGTCTTAATGATTTGGCACATTAATACAGGCTGTAATTGAACAGAATCTCTATGTGCTGCATCCATGATGTGGGAAGGAAAGATTCAGCAGATCTTTCCTTCCAACCGCTGTCAGACTCTACAACCAAGACCTTGCAGTTGACTACACACACAGACTAACAAACATACACATCCAATATATATATATATATATCCACTCTGTACATATATATGTACACTACCAATCAAAAGTCTGGACACACCTCATTCAACCATTTCCTTTGTTTTTATTATTGGCTACATTGTAGATTAATATTAAAAACATCACCTATTGCTCTGATGACAGCTTTG
>JBBPCY010034080.1:0-13954 GCA_037974405.1 Brachyalestes nurse | reverse complement strand
CTACAGGCTTCGGGTTTTCACTGAAAACAAGAGAATGATCGACCGCCACAATGCAGGGAATCACTCTTACACAAGTAAGGCTGCGATCATATCTCCACTAAATCTCATGAGATTTTAATATAATGACACAATATATAATCTTATGCACTACTCTTTTGTATCACACAGTGGGGCTAAACCAATTCGCAGATATGACCTCTGATGACTTCAAGAAGAAAGGGTGCGTTCTGCGGGAGCCTCGGGAATCCACCGGGAGCACCAGGGATTAAAATATTACTCTGGGGCCGACAACATTTATCTACAGCAGAATATCCATCTATTGTTTATTAACAGGCAATTTATGTCCTTCTGGCTGCCCCAGTGATTGTGGAAAGTCACTTTGTAAAATGCATTGTCGTTTAAGAGTATGATCAGAACAACTGAATGAGTCTCTTCGCCTGCAACCTACAAAACATTTTTTAAAAGGTATTTTTGCAGCTTAAAAAAAAAGAAAATATGATTCTGCATTAGAATCAGAAACACAGAAACATATTTTGTACAAAATGCACCACAGAGAAGCGTACTCCATGCAGGCCAAGCGTAAAGCGTTGTACCCTAAGCCCACACACTCAATGCGAAGCGATTTGAGATTTTGCACCTATGATCTAGAGGTCGAGGACTTTTAAGTGTTTTGCGTTTTATTAACAGATGTATGCATTATATAGACAAAATATCGGTATTGAGATTTTACTGCTACATATTGAGATAGCAGTGCCTGTCACTACATATATATTCACAGTGTTCTTACATATATTTATGTATCCACTCTGTGCGTATATACATACATATACATTTACTCAATTTGTCCGCACATACATATACTTATCTAAGTTTATATATATGCGTATGTATACATATATATTTTCTAATATATATGTATTTTTACTATGGACAGTATTTAAAAAGGACATATTATACATATACATAAAAAAAAAAGAAAAAAGGGAAAAAGAGAAAATTACATTGTATGTTTCTATATTACCTCTTACTAATAAATATATCCTCTTTGTGTGTGTGATTTTATTTCTTTTCTTATCATAGACCGAGCCAATGATTTGTCCTATAATAGTCTGGACACAGTGCAAGCTATTGGTTAAGTGCAGGAAAAATGGGGCAAATGGTTTATTACTGTAAGCCCAGACAAAGATTTCTCCAACTTAGGTCAAGTCCAAAGGTAAACCAAAGCAAAACTGGCCAACTGCTTTATTAATGCAGGTCTTAGGCCCGTCATGATCATGAAATATTGTTCCATTTAATTTCATATTTAATTTTATTTGGTTTTAATTATATGTATGACGGTGCATTTTATTAACAAATGTATACATTATATACACAAAATATCAGTATTGAGATGCCACTGCTACATATTGAGATTGCAATGCTTGTCACTCCATTGCGTGCCATATATATATATATATATATATATATATACACACAGTGTTCTTACATATATTTATATATCCACTCTGTGTATATATACATACAGATACTCAGTTTGTATATACATACATTTTCTAATACACATGTCCATTTTTATATTTCTAGATTGTATATTGTATTTTTATACTGTACTGTTGGTGCAGTTTTCATTTTTGCTAATCTTACCTTAGTTCTGTCCACTTTCTGCCTGACAATGCAAATTTCTCACTTGTGGGACTCATAAAGGTTCATCTTATCTCACCTCTAGTACATAAAAGAGCCCATTCTAAAACTTTTCTGAAATGAAAAATACTTGAAATATGTCAATATTGTTAAAGCTTCCAAAGCTTTCTGCGGCTTCCTCCGACCCTCGTGCCTCAGCTAAAGTTTGTAAGTAAACAATAGTAAGTAAACAAACAAATTACATTGTTATGTGTAGTTCACTTTATTCACTGAAAATAACTTTGACTAAATGACCGATTTGTGTAGGGGCAAGTGTCTAAGAAACTGTCGTTTGGAGTAGATTTTCTCATTTGTTCTCAGTGACGTTACGAGCGCTTGACTCGTCATGTGATGGAAGGAATTTTTCTGACCCTCAGTTCGCCTCAGACGCCGCGCAGTGAGGAGGAGAGTTCGGCATCAACATGAAAACGCTTCTTTTTACTGCCTCCCTACTGTTTTTTTGGCACTGCACCTGTGCTACCCCTATTTTAAGTGAACAAGGTAAGAGTTAAACCTCCTGTTGAACTAAAATGACACAGTTTTAGCGCCAAATAACGTTTAGTTTCGTTTTTGCTGTTGTTTTGGCGCTCTGCTAGCTAGCCCACTCTGAGGGAAACTCCTCACTCCAGGGTATACTGGTCCAGTGACCTTTTGTGAGGTTTAAATATATTACATGTAGCTTGCATGTCATATGTCAACACTTCTTACATACAGTCCATGTTCGTTGTTACAGATGAGAATCTCTTCAAAACATGGATGTCCGAGGTAAGTGACAGTTGGGACGATCTCAAGTTCCTCTTTTAACCCGTGGTTTGATCTAAACAAGGAAGAAAGAATTACTCAGCATTACCTATCATATAAGACTTAACGTTACTTACTGTATGACTTGCGCTATAAATAAAGTGGTCGTCTTGTGTAAATCTTTTCCACAGCACGATAAAAGATACAGTTTGGATGAGTATTACTACAGGCTTCAGGTTTTCACTGAGAACAAGAGAAGAATCGACCATCACAATGCAGGGAACCATCAGTACAGAAGTACGGCTGCGATCCTATCTCCACTGAATCTCATGAGATTTTAATATAATAACCAAATATATAATCATATGCTCTACTCTTGTTTCACACAGTGGGACTAAACCAGTTCTCAGATATGACCTTTGCTGAGTTCAAGAAACAGTATCTTCTGACAGAGCCTCAGGTATCCATCAAGAGCCCTTGCTATCCCTTCATGAGATAAGACAAGGTGTGGACTACTGTGTTATTAACCTTTTTTTCTCAAACATGGCAGAATTGTTCAGCTACCAATGGAAATCACGTGCGCAGCAATGGTCCACACCCAGACTCCATCGACTGGAGGAAGAAAGGGAATTATGTCAGCCATGTAAAGAACCAGGTAACCTCATTTTACACTCGGCATATTAACCAGACATGTACTGTTCACTTATGAGGTTCACAGTGATATTCAACACACAGTGTAGTTACAATAACACCACATCTGCATTTTAGTCGTGTAGATTGAGCTGAGATTTCTTTTTATATATCGAGAAGCTTGGATTTCACACGGCCATTCGATGCTCTCACTTTGCGATCCTGTATTTCATTTGATGCTCATATTGCAGTTTAGTGTGTAGTCATTATCTGGGCAGCTTCACAGTTAATGGTAAAGGTGCAGTGCTTTCCTTACTTCCATACTGGATGGCTGGACCACCAACCCCCTAAAAATCTGAGAAAAAACTCAAGACATTATGCCCTTTTAAGACTGTCGAAACATACAGGATTCCAGAAAGTAAAGAATTTAGACAAAGAGGCATTAGGGAATATTTTTTTTCTTTTCCAAAAACAGAAATCCCCAAAATGTTTAACACGTCATTACTATTAAAATGACACTGAGAAACTGATATGGTGATGCATAAATACTTGTAGCATTGTTTAAATTATAATACTGTAAAATGTGAATGTTAGGCAACAGTATTCAGCAATATTCAATTAAATATATGTGAGATGTATGGATTTTACATGTTCACTATTTCAGGGCCCCTGTGGCAGCTGCTGGACCTTCTCTACCACAGGGTGTCTGGAGTCTGTCACTGCAATCGCCACAGGGAAGCTCCCTCTACTGGTAAGTAGATTGTAATCACTGAAGATCCTCCATTTTACATATCAAGACAATCAATTAAAAGCACAGGACATCTATTCTTTGGGGCACTATCAGGTCATAATGAAGTAACCACATGAGACCAGCTAAATTATACGCTGTAATGATATATTGTAATACACGGGTAGTGACTGCTGCTATACAGGGCTTTCCTGTCTCGTGTGTTTACATGTTGGATGTTTGGTATAAACACTGCCATCATGTTTTGCAGTTTTACACATAGCTGAATTATATGTGTCACACAGTGCAATTTCTGCTGTTGTACTTTGGTTATTGTAACGTTTCAGGCGGAGCAGCAGTTGGTGGATTGTGCTGGTGCGTTCAACAATCACGGCTGCAGCGGGTGAGTGTAGATAAGTAGGTCAAAACACAGATAAGATTCTAAGAAAACAAAACTATAAAACCGTATGTCATTTGTTTTTAGTGGACTTCCAAGTCAAGCCTTCGAGTACATCAAGTACAGCAAAGGAATTATGACAGAGGAAGACTACCCATACACAGCTCAAGTGAGTGAACTGCTACTGTCCTCACCAACAAAACAATACTAGTCAGTTGAAGAGCAAATCGCGTTTCACTTGTTTTACCTATTGGAAAGCAATTCTTACAGGAAATATTTTCTTTTATTGAAATTTTACAGTTACTTGTCATTTTTCAACGCCTGTTTCTAAAGTGCAACTCCTGCTCATTTTAGTTTGGGCAAATTTGTTTAAAAAATATAATGAAAACAATTCGATATTCAATGTCACAAAATGATGTACAAATTTAATATTTATGTCCGACTACATAAAAACTGCATGGACATACCAGGTAAGTAAGTAGCACTGGCGACTGTGAGTTTTGGAAATTCACCTGATCTTGTACTGTGTATTCTGCAGGACTGAGTGAGTTTTGGTCGGTTATACTATTGCACATAAAGAGGTGATATAAAAATATGCCTAAAAAAAATGGACCGAGTGTCATGTCGTAGCTGTCTGCTTTCATGCAGGTATCACAGAAACAGGCTGCCATCTCCTTTTCTCTTTGTTTATTCACAATAATTTTCAGCAAAACTCAGGCTCAAGGGCCGATGCGGTTTCCAGAACTTCCTCAACAGTGCACAGACAACTAGACTAAAGTAGCGGTGAACCCACAACCACAGACAGAACACAAACCCCTTAAATACAGAAACACAAACCTCAAAGAACCAATAAAAAAAACACAATCACTTAATCTAAACTAAACACAGGTGACTATTAACTAAACACAGTTACAACTAACACATCCCCCCACAGTGACTAATACAGAGAACACATATCGAAATAAAAGCCCAAACCCAAAACCCATTAACAACTTAAATAAGGGTGACCCCTAGCGGTCACCCACTGTCAGACCCCAGCCCTGACACCCAGTGAGTTTTGGAAATCTGCTCTTCAATTAAGGTCTTTGCTGTGGCTCTGTAGCTTTTTCCATTTGATTGTTGTGTAATAACATTGCTTCTTGTTTTAATTTTACGGCATTAATATGTTAATATTTTGATAATATTTTGAATGTTTATATATGTATATATTTAATAGAATGTCTTAATACTTTTTTCCTTATAAATTTGTCTTTGTTTCCCTATAAAACATTGTCTTTGGTTTTGCTTAAGGGGAGATACAGGGGGTCCTCGGGCTACAACAGTCTCGACATGCAACGTTTCGAGTTTACTCCTATGACTAGTTTACTCCTATGACTAGTCTGGTTGTGCGCGGCGGAAGAATACGCAGTAGACGCAGAATAGATGCAGAATAGAAGTAGATGCAGTAATGGGGTACACTTATGGGGTACAGCTATGACATTCTGGACTGTTGAAAGTGTTTTTACATTAATTTTTTGGTATTTTTTCTGCTACTACAGTACAGTGTATGTCCTTTTCCTTTTTCTGTGGCTTAGTTGTGTTTTTATGTTCTAGATTATGGATCAGTAAGGGACTTAGTCTGTGGTGACCTAGTCTATGTGTTTTGACTTACACCAAAAATTAGGGTTACATCACCGTCGTAGGAACAGATCTGTGGCGTAACTCGAGGACCCCTTGTACTTTTTTGTTCACATTTTTAAGTACGAAGAGAAAACACAGTGTGTGGGGTGGATGTGACTATTAAAGTATACAAAATAACAAAACCAAACCGTTTGAATACTGTCCCATGCTGTGTTTTTTTTTTTTTTTTTGCAGGATGGTCCTTGTAAGTACAGTCCCCAGCGTGCTGCTGCCTTTGTAAAGGAAGTGGTAAACATAACTCTAGTAAGTGATCCCAGATTTCGAATCAGTAAACATACAGCATACTGTTTTTACGCCACTTAACCCTGTGTGGGCTTTCTAACAGTATAATGAGATGGAGATGGTGGATGCTGTGGGCAGGCTCAATCCTGTCAGCTTTGCTTATGAGGTGACGGGTGACTTCATGCACTACAGAGAAGGCGTCTACAGCAGGTAAGAATTAGAACTCTATAGCATTTTCTAATTGCAACTGTAACTGTTTTTTGACTTTAATAAGACCTAATATTTGAACAAAATCCACCTGTAGCTGTCAAGATTTTGAGCTCCATCAAAGTCAGGTTTTGAATCCAACCCTGAACCCAGTCGTGACAAACTTCTGCCTGAATTTTATGCCTGAAGTGACTATTCATCGAACAACATTCTATAACTTTAATAATTGGGGTGTTTTTTTTTGTTTTTTGTTACTGCAACCAACACTACAAACAACAGCGAGACACCAGTATTTAGAGTCCAATTAACAATTATTTAAGGTTATAAAAGTATAGCGGAGCAGCCACTGAAGGAGCCACTGGAGCCAGAGTATTTCTTAGTGCGGGTCCCAGTTAAACGGGGAGGGTTACGTCAGGAAAACCATGTCAAGTCAAATATGCGGATAACAAAAACAATTCCCATACCGGATCAGTCAAGGCCCGAGTTAACAACAACTGCCACCAGTACAGAGAGGAGGAAGAGTAGGAGAGTAGAAGTTTTTCGTTGCTACGACGGATTTCCATCAAAGGAGGGCACTAAAGCTCGATTTTGAGATTGATGCAGGGGGGGGTTTGTAAACAAGCAGGGGGTAAACAAGCTTCGGCAGACAAAGTTCTGGTAAGTCTTTTTCCTTCGTTTAATTACGATTTAATTATTCTCCCTAAAAATAAAAATAAACATTATGGTTTCGGCAGTTCGCTTAAATATAGACGGCTGCGGAGTAGCCTACAGGCTACAAGCTGTTTCCCTGCACTTTTTTAAGATGCCAGACTTCACAGAAAGGAGAAATAATTCCCTAGCATTTAGTGCCGCATCAGTCTCAAAGGTTTTTAATGTCCCAAAACAAAGATTATGGAGAAGCATGGATACGCTTCTGTTAAAGGAAGGTACAGATCAGAAAAATGTATTGATCCTGGAGAATCGATTATAAAGGCAGAACTGGCCTCGAGCTGGCCCTTACGGGGATCGAACCCAGTGCTGGACTGGCCATCGGGCATTTGCCTGGTGGGCTGATAGAATTTTTGGGCCGGCACAGACTCCCGTTAGCCTGTGTGGTGGAATGGATGGAGAAGAGTGTCAGGAGTGATTAGTGTGGAAGAATGGGTGGAGAAGAGTGTCAGGAGTGATTAGTGTGGAAGAATGGGTGGAGAAGAGAGGCAGGAGTGATTAGTGTGGTGGAATGGGTGGAAGAGAGAGGTAGGAGGGATTTGTGTGGTGGAATGGGTGGAGAAGAGAGGCAGGAGTGATTAGTGTGGTGGAATGGGTGGAGAAGAGAGGCAGGAGTGATTAGTGTGGTGGAATGTGTGAAGAAGAGTGTCAGGCGTGATCTGTGTGGTGGAATGGGTGGAAGAGAGAGGTAGGAGTGATATGTGTGGTGGAATGGGTGGAAGAGAGAGGTAGGAGGGATTTGTGTGGTGGAATGGGTGGAAGAGAGAGGTAGGAGGGATTTGTGTGGTGGAATGGGTGGAGGAGGGTGTCAGGAGTGACTTTACTAATAGTTCTCATTGGCAATTCTCAGCACCGAGTGTCACAACACTACAGATAAGGTGAACCATGCGGTGCTGGCGGTGGGTTATGCTGAGGAGAATGGCACCCCCTACTGGATAGTGAAAAACTCTTGGGGAACCACTTGGGGCATGGATGGGTATGTTTGTTTCATGTAACATATCTCAGTTGATCACTGTAATTTATATACACTTGTATAAATTCTTAAAGAATAATCACTGGAAATGTTTACGGCCACTCCTTTAAAAATACTGCGTGATTTTGTAGTTCCCATTGTCTTATTTCAAATATCACATTTTCTGCTCCACAGATATTTCTACATCGAGCGTGGAAAGAACATGTGCGGCCTTGCTGCTTGTTCATCATATCCCATACCACTGCACTGATTATTCATTAAGACATTAATGTCTTACTTGAAATGGAAGAATGATGTGAAAACATATTTGGCACAGTTAAAAGGAAAAAATGAACAGACATTCTAGCTGCTGGTGATTGCCATTTATGACTATGTACTGACCAACAGTTATGTAATGATTTTATTTTCACTAAATAAATTTTTCTCAGGGATTGTTAAAAGAAACATCTGTGAATACTGGATATGTCATACAGTGAATGTAAACTTTAAAGGTAGCCATGAAGATAATGATTATATATTATGTCTCAACCATGACACTACAATGCAAAAGTGAAAGTTAACATAACTTGGTTAAAGTGTAATCGTACACTGATTCTGATACAATAAACATAATATATGTAACTCTACATAGTGAACTGGCTGGAGGCCACCTCCGGGACTCTGTTGCGTTGTTTATAGGTGATTGCGTTGTTTCTGCTAACATTAGCTGTAGGCGGATGTAGACTGTTAACAGAGGTTTTCACTTGTGGTGTGCGATACTGCACAATCCGATACCAAGTACAGGGCCAGCATCACCAATACCGATACTTTTTAAGAATTAAGGTGGATGCAATCTAAGATACAAATGTAAAACAATTATGATAAAGTGCAAATAACTAAACAAAGGCCCGAAAAAATGTTCCCAGAAGCCCCCCTGAGTGCCCTGTCCCCCAGGGCAGAAAGTTTTGGTTAGAGGTTTTTGTTGACTTAGTAACTGTCCTTCCTTGTGATGATTACTATATTTAAACTACAAGTAGATGTGCAAGCTTGAAGTAGTTGCAGGAGCTGGAGCACAGCTGGTGGCGGAGCTGGAGCTTGATGCAGATGATGTGGGTGCTGAGGTCTGACTCACTGGCTGCATTTTGGTCACAACTTGAGCTTTTACAGACCCAACATTTGCAGAATCACAGAATCCCAGGTTTTTAAATCTCCAGGTAAATGCTGACAGCAAGACCATAAAGCGTTTCAGTATCCCTGAAACACGCTGACACTGCACTGACAGCTCACCAGGTAGCTATGGAAGTAATTTAGTGACAAAAGTATTTGAATGTAAAAAACGTAGACTTGTTGAATTTGAATAAAAACATGCTTGATTAATAATGCATGTAAGTTCATGTAGTGAAGTTTGTGTTGAATGTTTTAATTACAGCATTTAAGATTCAACATAGAAACTTGAAGCCTTTCAATTTAAGTAAAAATATATACAACTTTAATTATTCAGCTGGTATTATTCAGGGTCTTCATTTCGGCTGTGCCATTTCAAAAAATTTAGTTATAAATTCAGTCAGACATGTAGTTATAAATTCAGTCTGACATCCAGGACCTACAGGAAAAGAAGTAGAGTGCAGAGCGCATCACGCACTGAAACCACCTTTTCTGCGAACTCAGCGTCTCCCTCGCGTTCGCACTCCTGCAGCCTGTCAGGCCCCAAATCCAGTCCATGAGGACTGCGCTCTCATTCATGTTTTTTATTTAATTGCATCAATTCAGTATATTTTTTAAATTCACATACTTTTGTCACTAAATTACTTCCATAGCTACCTTGGTGCTCAGACGTTGCAGTGGTTCTGAGAAGCAGTGACACCAGGAGAGTCCATTGAACACGTTTTTCAGTGGATATCTCCCCAGTTGCTTCTTCAAATGGTCTAAGTGTGTCGATGGAGAGACTGATGACAGATTATTCTTCCTCACTTAAGCTAAGTGAGCTCTTTCCGAGGAGACAGAGGACCGTGGTAACTGCCTCCTTTTGCTCAGACGATCTCGCCCACGTGTAAAGTACAGAGTTCCATCTTTTCTCAACTGCTTGAATTGGTTTTTGTTCAGGGAACTTCTGCTGCTTCTGAATTTCTTTGTGCTTGTCTGCAGCTTTAGTGCTGTGGTGAAAGGAAGCAGCAATAACATCACTTTTCTGTAGAAGCTCAAGCAAGTCAGGATGAGGCTTGAAAGAGTCTTTCACCATCAAAATCAAAGTGTGTAGAAAACCTGGGTAGTGTGCCCAACCTGCTTCTTTACAGCGGCAACCATTTTGGCGCATTATCAGATATTACAGTCAGAATCTTGTCTGTTTTGCCTTATTGTTCTGCGATTCTGGTTAGTTGCTTACAAATATTGTTTGCAGTGTGTTGTCCAGGAACAGAGTCTTACCTTCATAAAGACCTGTCAGTTTCCCCTCCATTAAAGATCTTCTACTTCTACTTCTAGGTCATGTGTCCTCAAAAATGTATCCTAAAGCCGTTATCTTTCACCATGTTAAGAGATTGCAGGTCCTTCACAATCATTTCTACCAGGCTTCTCGTAATCTTCACTGCTCTTGGGGAATCGGCTAAGTGAAATAATAAAATGATGAAGTCTGTAGGACATCTACTTGTAGTTTAAATATATTAATCATCACAATTAACACAAAAGGACAATTATAGTCAATCAAATCTGAGCCTTATTATATTCAATGTATTTGTTTCCATTCCATTCATTTAAATAACATGTTTTAATGGGATACATGTATTATATCGGGGTCTTGGAATAGTTCATACTTTTTGAGATGGCTAAAGTAACAAATGACCAGTTGCACTTTAATATTAATATTAATTAACACCGAAGATATTTGGGTTGATTTGCCTGACACTAACTCCCAGAAGGGACAAAAGGTCAGTGTTTTTTCAGCACAGCCTCCTTTACTTCCCCTTACGGCGCCAGCAGTGCGTCACACCCACGTCACGAGAGTGTCCACTCGCCGCCCCGATTCCTGGTTTGGTGCAGATTGTTAGAAGCATCAGAAAAAAAAGTCAAACAAAGGCTTGTGAATATAGCCAGTTTACTTAGTCTTACTTTGAGAATGTTTAAACCCTTGTCCTGAAAAGGTGATTTATTTATTGACTGATGCGCCTAATGTACAGGCCTGGAACATGCGGTCCCCCACATAGAGCTCTCTGAGCATGTGCAAAGAAAACCCTTAATGACTTTGTATTGAAACTGATACATCAACATCGTCACAAATTCAAGGCTGACTGATACTTGCTGTATAACAAGGCTTGTAGGTGTGTGTTTATGTGTGTGGCTGTGTGTGTATGTGTGATTGTGAGTAAATGTGTGGGTATGTCTGTGTATGTACAAACACAGATTACAGAACAACAGTTAAAGATTATATATCACCCAGGGGGAAATAGAATGACCCAAAAAGCTCTGAAAACAAGACAGGGGCATCGGAGGTTACCAAATATGAACAGATTCAAATGAATGCAGCAGTTTAACAGCCTTAGGATTCTTAGATGACTTAATACTAACCAAACATTTTGAAAATATCTTGAAAAGGTCCTAAATTTACATTATAAATTGGCAAAAAAACCCATAAAAATAGTTTTGATAGGTTTTTTTTTTGTCCCGGTTGCCACGGTTACACGAAAGCCTCAACCGTCCAATCGGCGGGATGTTCATTTGCAGCCAATCAGGGATGGACACGGCTGCTACTGGCCAATAGTGAGCCCTGGAGGGCGGGGCGTGTCTGAATACGGGTGGGGTGTGTGGTGTGTACCCGTTCTGTGGCGGGCCGTGTTCAGTCAGTCAGTCAGTCCGGAGCGGCACGATATGGCGCGGCTAGGGATTTTGGTCCTGCTGCCTCTGCTCGTCCAGCACGCCCTCTCCATCTCCTTCTTCTTACCCGTGCGGACGAGAAAGTGTCTGAAAGAGGAGATCCACAAGGACGTGCTGGTGACGGGGGAGTACGAGATCAGCGAGCAGCCCAACACCAAGTCCAACCTGAAGGTGAGGGCGCTAGCGCTAATGCTAGCGCTGCGAGGCGACGCCTGCCTGTTCTCGGCCTTTATGTGGACAAATTAAAGCTTTTATTAAATAATAGCACTCGAATGAGTTTATGGTAATCCCTACTCAATGTTTAGACAATGTAAGGGTCAGTAAAGTGTGTAAATCATGAGTTAGAGCTGCTAAAGTGGAGTGTAGGCCGGGACTCGCTTCCTCACAGCCAGCTGTCAGCAAACACGGGACAAAACAGAGTATGCAAGTCTCTAAAATGGGGTTTAAATCACTTTATTCACTCAGTGATGTGGTAAACTTGTATATACATCAGTAAAAAAGGCCCTGATGCTGTAAATCGGCCTGTTTTGGCTCAGCCCCGGTGTAACACGTCAGTCCAACAGTGCAGCTGGGAAGGTCTAAAAAGCAAAATAAAAGTCCCCGATTAGCCCATAATGTTGTCTGAATGCATTTTCTGCACTTTTAGTTTGCTACATGTGTACTTTGCTGAGTTTGTGAATAAAATGCTTATTTTGTATACATAATTTCTAAAAAGTGCATATTTTATGTATTTTATGTGATGTATTATTTTTTCAAGATTTACTATGTGTTTTTTAATTTGGTGATGCCCAAATGGTGGGTATTTACACCCAGCTGTGTATAAACTTAATCTATTTGCGTTTTATATTATATCGTATTCCTGCAGGATGGTGTGTATTTATTTTTGCAGTATTGTAAATTTGTTAGGCAAGTTAATTTGTGTTAATTTCTGCTTCAGTTGCACATTTGGACAAACTGTACTATTATTTTTTTACAATTGCTATTGTGATGCTTTTCAAGATATTAGAGGGCCCATATTATACATTTCCTCGAATAACACAGTCTGTAAATATTGTTTCCAGTGGTACACCCCCCCCCCTCCCCAATCTGTGCAGTCCATAATGTGACTTTTGTTTGATTACATGAAGACCTCGATTCATCAGAAAACCCAGAAACTCACCTGGAGCTGTGATTGGTCACCCTGTCAAACACTGATTGGTTAGAGATATGCGTATCACACTCCTCTGTGATATCAGTATTGCAGAAACTGATTTTGTAGGTAGAAATGATAAATTGTGCAGCACTAATTTCTGCTTTAAACTGTTCTAGATCACAGACTCCTCCGGCCACATTCTATACTCCAAGGAAGATGCCACCAAGGGCAAGTTTGCCTTCACGACAGAAGACTACGACATGTTTGAAGTTTGCTTTGAGAGCAAATCCCAGATGGGTGAGTAGATGGGATGAAATCCACCAATCGTCCGTATGTTTTCACTGATCTGAGGCAGGAAAAGGTATAAAAACTGATAATAAAGAAAAACACGTTTAAGTTGTGTGAATGAGTGGAAAGACGCTGCAGACGATTGAAACTAACCTGCAATTACAGCCTAGTTTTAATTTGTGTTTTTTGTGATGTCACAAAGAATAACATTGGGCACAATGTAGGGCAGTCAATCAGAATAGAGCTCATTTACATTGATCAGTATTAGACACAACAAATGCAGCCTGTCTGAGATAATGAGAGGTTGAAAAAGGTCAGGTAGGGAGGAATTAGAACTTTTGATGCATTGAAATTAGGTCTGTAAAGCGATTAATTAAAATTAACTAGTTAATCGCAAACCTAGTAAATTAATCGCGATTAATTGGGATTCTAAGTCAACCCAATATATAATAAACACTCTAAGTTATCAATTTTACAAAGAAGGCTTTGTTTATTTGTTTTTTCCCCAACTCTGTCACACTTTTAAAAGCTGGGAAATAAAAACAGGTGAAAAAAAACGCCTTGAGGTGATATGATAGTGATGTTAGGGTTGTCTGGGACATCCCGAAATATGGGTGATTTTGATTTGTCCCTTCCAAGGCAGCTCCAGTCCTGTATTCCAATCACAGCCCCGTCGGCCAATAATAGACTACTGTAAGCACGAGGCAAAACGCAGCAAACGTT
>JBBPCY010034071.1:0-13954 GCA_037974405.1 Brachyalestes nurse | reverse complement strand
TTGGCTCCAGTCTTATGTCAGTCATTTTGAAGCAGAGAACTACCCTATCACAGTAGGCAGTCACTTGTTTCACGGGTTTTATTAGTTCAGTCATACTGAGAAAATAAAAGAAAAAAATATATATAAAAATTCATATATAGACTAACTTTGAACTATATCTTAGAAGATGTTGCAACAACAACCTGGAGTGTGTCTGGTTTGAGACAGAATGACTCAAAGAAAGATAAGGCTGGTACTCTGGTCAAATAAAAACCATCAGGCATCTTATATTCCAGTCCAGAGAGGAATAAGCAGTTTAATCTCTGTCCTGAAGAACTGCTAATGACTTTAATCTCCTGAACGTGTTATCCTCTAAATATAATTGTGAAAATGTAGAGCAAGAATCACTTTGAACATTATCTCCCACTCTTAAATTCATCCTAACACTCGTGGTGCTCTGGGAAACTGTGTTAATGTTCTTGTTGGACTCTGTCTGAAGATTATTGGAGCCACACATTTATTATGTTTAAATCCACTTGTTTTATATCAGTTTTATGGCCTTTGCACCTTTACTGAATCGACTACCTTTATTAGATTCCTTAGAAGATTAAAACAGTGCTCCCACCTCATGTTCATTCGGCACTGGGAGACTTTTGGCTCCTTCATTTACATCTATTTGATTCAATTAATTATAATTTGCAGCTATGGTGCTGTGAAAAATGTGCTGGACTTCTTCTGTTTCTCCACATTTGTTGTACTAAATTAAATACAAATTGAATATAAAATTCAAAGAATTCCAAACAACAGCAACATAAAATATATATATTTTAATTGTATTTCAATTATTGAATGATAAAAGGTGTCTATCATCAACTGACCCCATATTAAAATACTGTTACACAAACCAAATGTAGTAGAAACACCCATGCCTGATAAGAGCAACTCAGTAGAATGGAAGCATCAATTAAATAGAGATGTTCAATCACTGAAGGAGGTCCAACAATGTCCAACAAGATGCACCCCATGCCACGATCAAAAGAAATTTCAGAAAAATAAGAAGAATTTTATTAAAATATATCAGTCCAGAAAAGTTACAAGGATTTAGAACTGGGTTTTGCAGCAGTGAATCTGCCCAGATGTGGCCAGCCTACCAAAATTCCTTCAAGGGTTCATTGTCACAAAGAACGGAACATCTAAGGAACTGCAAACCTTGCTCATGTTAGATAAGGACAGCATTCATGATTCCACTGTTAGAAAGAAACTAAAGAGGCAGAGATGCGATTCACTGATGATAGTGCTCATCAAGAAAACACATAGCTTCTTCTCACATTTCCCAAAGATATTTTGATGACCTTCAAGCCTTTGCAAAAATTGTGAGTCAAAAGCAGAACTTTTTAGATTTGATATGTTTACTGTAAGATCACACAATAATGTGCAGGAGGGACTGGAAGACTGACAGAATCTTGAATTTTGGTCTCTGTCCTACAGGAGGACATCTGGTCCTTAGTGATCTGATGCTGCTTTAGCTTTATAACATCAGTGCAAATCTAAATAAACAGTTTCAGATTTGGTTCATAGTGAAATGGAGCTTAAGGACACTATGAATTATCTCTTCAATAGTTTAGTTATAAACAGAAAGTTTAGTTCTAAACATAAAATTTGGAAGTTTGCCATGAATTTGTGGCCATAATGATAACACTTACCACTATTACTGCTAACAATAAATAGACGATGAAGAAGAAGAAGAAGAAGAAGAAGAAGAAAGAAGTATTAAAAGAAGAATATTAAGAAGAAGACAATGATGATGGTGAATTAAAAGAAGACAAAGAAAAAGATAAAGAAGAAAAAGAAGAAGAAATGAATTCAGGTTTAAGCTTTTTATGTTATTTGTGTGTTCTTAATGGAATATTTGTATTTTCAGCTCAAAAACCTTTTGCCATGTTAATATGTCAATAAATTATTGAAGTATTTAGAACAGACTTCAAACTTTTCAAACAAAACCTTTTAGTCTAAAAGTAGAACCTTTCAGAAACAGATGGAGTGAAATTAGCAAAGGTAAAAGGTCACTTTGAGCTAAATTTATTTGAGAAGCCTGAGATCAGCCAAGCTCTTCAGGGCTGCTTCGCCGTGTCGAGCCCAGCAGGTGGGGATTCAGCTTAGTTTTACTGTGCTTCTGTCAGGAAGCAAAACTTTCACTGACAGCCTGAAACTCTAAAAGGCTTCTAAGAGATTTTGGGTTCAGATGAACATGGTTTGAAGCTTTGTCTTCAAAACATTCAAACACATTTAGAAATCACACATTTGAATACATTTTGATAAATTACTTTTATGATTTTAACAAAGCATCGGTCTGTCTGTCAAAAAAAACAATAAAAAGGATGTCATGAAAATAGATCAATCTGGAACAAGTTGTAAAGTTTTATAACTGGATTTTGGAGCTACGAATCTTCCCAGATGTGGCTGGCCTACCAAAAGTGCAGCGACGACTCAGAGGAACTCTGAGGAACATTTAAGGAACAACAGACCTATAGTAATAATAATAAAAATTAGTATAATAATAACAAGAAGAAGAAGAAGGACAACAGCAGGACTACTACTACTAGTAATAATACTAATAATAATAATAATGGTGGTGGTCTTGGTGGTGATGATGACGATGATGATGATGATGATGATGATAACGATAATCATCATTATTATTATTATTATTATTATTATTATTATTATTATTATTTACTTATCTAGATGAATATAATTCACTATACATTGTTGCATATTTAGCTGTCATGATTATCAGTGGAAATAAAAAGAAGTGCAGGTTTGATTTAATTCCGCCAGAACCAGCTTGTTGATTTTGAAGGCGAGATGCTGACGTTCCACGAGAAGAACGCAGGGCTTTGATTTCTCAGGCTGTTCTCTGAAATTTACCTCAGAGAAGAATATTTTAAGCCACTTTTTGATGTGAGACACGGCTGAAAGAATAGCCCTAATTTAGATGCTTTCAGGAAACAAACTTTTTTAGGCTCCTTTTGTTTGATGTTCACTTGAAGCATATCAAAGCCTTCACTCTCAATATCAGCGCAGAATCAAACGGCCGGGCTCATGTTCTGTGTTCCTGTCGTAAAGTGAAATCTAATTCCCTTCAATCCATAACCTTTAATCCCCAAAGATGATACACGGATATGTATTTTTTCCTTTTCTTTTCTTAGATGACAAATTAATGAGAATAAATTCTTCAACATCCAACAGGTTAAATTACTGTTCGAGGAATAATGTATTTCCTGAAAGAAATGTCCTGCAAATTCAGTCTCTGTTACCGGTTTGTTCAGATACATTACATACACACTAATGTGCAAAAGTTTTGAGCCACTCCTCATTTCTTTAATTCTGATTTGAATCACCTTGTTGGTGGAAAAATACTATTTCATTCATGTGAAACTGTCTTATCTTTGGTATATTGAGTAGATTACATTAAAGAAATGTGCAAATGTAAAAATGTGCCAGACTGATAGGTGGTTTAATTCACCTTTAATTGAAAAAGAAACCGGTGAAGTATTTTTTAATGTGATGTCTCTTTTTAATTAGCTTCATCCTTTGTTTTCAAACTGATTGCTTTTAATTACTCAGTCCGTCATCAGCATGCATTTGCACACACACAATATATACTAACACTATATATAGTCCCTACAGCCCATAGATGTTACATGAGCTGCAAAAACCTTCACAGTCTGTACGGACACTCAGGTCTTTCAGGATATCAACAGAGTGACTTACAAGGACAAAGTGGCAAACGGTATTTGAAGTCAATCATTTGTTCATGTATGTTTTTATTTATTCATTTTAGGAAGATAATTCCAATTAATTTAAGAATAGAAAGAAATAAAGCAAGAGTGAAAGCAAGTCAACAGCATGAGTCACAAGGACAACATTTTGTAAGTATGTTTTAATTTGTATTATTTTTTAAGATCATTTCAGTTATTTGACTGGAAAAATCTTGAAGAGATAATATAAAGTATTCCATTCATTCAATAGACAAAATGAGACTCAACATGCTGTCCCCGTCTCATCTAAACACAACTGAGGGAGGAATTTGGTAGAAAACAAATAAGAGCACAGAATTCCTGGAATATTACAAAGTATTACAACTACATAGCTGAACTTGTAGCTGCATTTAGTCAGAGATTCTATAAAGGTATTTAAAGCATGGAGAAGTGATTACAGCTCACAAAGAAGCCTTTGTGTTGGAACTGTCAGGACATATACAACCTAAACATTGAGCGCTTAATTCAGGTTTCAGGGACAGTTTAACTAAGGGCAGCTCGATAACACAACACTGATATTGCGATCTTAAGTATCTGCTGATACTAAAATCAATTTGATACAATACTGATACTGTAACTTTAAGTATATGCCGATACCAGTATGATACTGATGCTGCAACCTTGAGTATCTGCCAGTATCATTATATATCTGATACTGATAACACAACCTCAAGTATCTAACAATACCAATACCAATCTGATATCATACTGATACCATAACCTTAAGTATCTGTTGATACAGTTACCAATATGACATCGATACAGATACTGCAACTTATAATATCTGCCAATATCAATACCAAACTGACATTTTATCAATACCGCAAGCCTGATATTATCTAACATCGACACTAAAGCTTGAACCAATACTGCAACCTCAAGTACCTGCTAACACTGTAGCAAATTTGATTCAGTACTGATACCACAACCTCATGTATCTGCCAATGCTAGTACTATTCAAAAACTGATGATAACAAAGCCTTGATACCGATACTGCAACCTTGAGTATCTGTTCATACAACCACCAGTACCAACACCACAACCTGGAGTATCTGCCGACACCAATACTGATCTAAAACCATTAATTAATACCGCAGCCTCAAGTGCCTGTCAGTTCCAACACTGATACCACAACCTTGAGTTATGTGCCAATACTTATACCGATACCAATCCAATCCTGACTTTTGTCCTATCTTCAACAACTAATCTGTTTATAACACATCTCCCTACTTTCTCTAGGAGCTGCATTGTAAGTTATAAAACTCCAGTTTTGTACAGTGCCCAGTGTGTCCATTATGGAGTTCTGCACACATGGCTCTTCGTTGGACATGTTTTACACTATTTATGTGCAGGAGTCTATATTATAAGAGCACTATGTAGGGGGCAGGGAGCCTTTTGGAACACAGACCTGCTCCTCATCTGTGTTACTTGTATCCTCATCGGCGTGCCTCTTTTTAGAGTTTAATTCAGGCTTTTTCTGACATTTTATCCACTTATTTTGCCTCGAATCAGACAGATACGGAACGAGTCACCCCTAATTTAATCACTCGGTTCTACAGTGCCTACAATGTCCTGATGTTTGTACAGATGTGAAGCTTATGTTCTGATATAAATGCTTGCACTTCACCAAAGCGTTTGCTTGCAAAATCACTTGGTAAAATTGCAAAGTCTTGAATTCCTGAGGCCTCTGAGCTTGCTGGAAAGGTTTCATTATTCCCAGACTGACACGTCCCAAATAGCTGAAGCTGCAAATGTGCCACGTCTCTCGTCCCCTGCTAATATGTGTGTTTCGGCTGATGCGGTTTGTTGAGTAAACCCGGCCGCCTCGGAGTGACACACAGGGCGTTGCGAAGTGACGCGGAGAGATCACCTCCCTACCAGCTTTGAGGTGACAGGTCATAAATCCCTACAGAACGCCGCTGGGGAAAAACACGGCATTGAAGGAGATTTCTTCTCATGCATAGAGAACGGCTCTCCCCCCGACTCTGCCATTCAAAGCCCCCCAGGGACGCACCAACAGGCTGCATGCAAAGCAGCCTGGCTGTCGGCTGGGTGCGGGCGATGGAATTTCTCTCTGCCCTGAAAAGGAAAGGAGGAGGGAGTCTCCAGAAACCGGAAAGAGCCTTCATCCTATTATCTGGATGATCCCGAATGCCAATTACCCTCTGTTCTGCAGGGAGTGGGCTGTCAGTCATGTGATGGCATGGGTGCAGGGTGGTGGAAATTCACAATTTAGTACAGGGGTGGAAAATGTATCAAGGCCTTAAAGTTGTTGATGTACGAAAATGCCAAGACTAAAATTTTTGGTTCCATCCAAAACAGGCATGGGTTCTTATCAAATGAGCTTCTTTACTGTTACATTGCAGGCCAACACAATCAATAAATGAGCTACACTTTTTGCATCATCAAATCCAGACTCCAGTCACAATAACAGTATCATTCCTGAGGGCAGCTTCAGTCATTCGTGGATTTTTTCTTAGAACTGAGCTAATAATTGTTCGTGGAACCCCCCGCAAATTCATGGAAACCACAGATATTCTCTGCATTTTTGGGGTTTTTTTGTGGCAATACATTCTTATATTTTAGTGGTAAATTATTAAGAAAAATGTAATTTACTATTGTTTTTTCATAAATATAAATGTAAATTCAGCTACATTACCATCTAAAATAATAACTGTATACATTTTTTGGTACTGTCCAGAGAACCCGTCAGATGGTGAAATACTGCTGTACAGGAGGTTTGAAATTAGCCAATCCAAGAGCATTATTTATTTCTCCTTGCTGCTGATTGGCTGCTGCCCTGTGACGCATCTCTGGCAGCTGGAGTCCAGTAATCCCGCATCATATCAGTTTCCTGCGTGGAGCCACGTTTTTTGCTGGGTGATCTCATGTTTTTTGTTTTGTTCTTCTTAAAGCCCTGTGTTTTAATTACTGCATGTATCATGCTTATACCAAAGAAAACAACAGCGCATACTACTGCAAATAATAGGGATCAGTACTAGATAAATAATATTGACATAAGTAGTGATAATGACTATTGCACATAATGATAATGATTTCTGCTTTGTAAAATATTTCAAGAGGGAAACTGTACGGTTGTTCTGGGCCTTCAGCAATAGCCCAAAGGATTCTGAGAGCAACAGAAATCCTAGTGAAAGCTTTTAATCTTAATTCTTTTTATTCAATATTTTAAACATATCGTTGTACAGATCTTACTTTGCTATTAGATTTTCCATTCCATCCCCCAGTGTTTTCCCATTTGTCTCCCACTGGTGTTCCACTGATCTTTCATTAACCTTTCATTGGTCTCACATTTGTTAGGACTTCAGGAGCTGGACTGTAGTCCTACCAGATTAAACACCATCGTCAAAATAAAGAGGAATCAGCCAATCACATTCTGAACACATTCTGATCTACAGTGGGAGGGACCAACTTTGTGAGAGAAATAAAACCTGGAATTTCTAGATGTGTCACTGACCCTAGATTCATAGTGTATGCAAGTTTCAGTCAGGTCTAGATATGTTATTAATTAAAGAGCCACAGTGTAAGCAGCAGATTTGTCGAGTCATAGAAAAATCAGGTTTCAGTCAGATCGAGATATGCCACTGACTGTAGAGCTGTAGTATAAGCATGTTTCAGTCAGTTCTAAATCTGACACTGACTGTGAAAGTGGAGTGGAGGCATTTTTGGAAAAAAAAATCTCGTTAAACAGATCATAAAATACAGTTACATTAAGGAAAATTCTCCAGTTTCTCAAACAGTAACCTTTTTTTTTGGCCGTTTCCGTCACTTCAGTCTCAATCTTGCCAGCTATGTCGGTTCTGACCTCACGGTTCTGAGGCTGCACACATTATACAGATTTACCTTAATACTCCACCTGTTCGGGGGGGTGAAGAAAAATGGTGATTAGAGTGTGGACTCCTGCTGGGGCTGAAACCAGAGAAGATCCTTGAGCTTCGCCTCCAGGGTGTATTACGCCCACTAAGGCAGCGAATGATGACTCATTACCTTTCTGGAAGCAAAGGGGGGCAAAGCCTTGTTCCTCGAGCTGTGATTTATTGCAGCCTCAAATGAAAGAATAACACGCCTCCATCTACACACACCTATAGCGTCAACAGCTGTTCCCGGGCTGATAGCATTACTGCATAATATACTGTAATCCACTACTGAATACAAATCCACTATAAAACATGACTAAAAACATAATCAGTGGACTTTTAGACTCAATCTGCTCTGATTACTTTCAGACTTCTTCCAAGGGCTGCACTTAATTAGTAACAGCACGCCGGCATGAGGGCTTCATAACTCATGTGAAACTGTTGAATAACTGTTTATAAGTGTATATATGGTGAGTAGCTGTTTATAATGAGTGTTTATAACAAGTGATTTTATCTCGCTATTCTGCTCCATCTTCTTTCAAATATCTGCACTTTTAATCTTTTTTTATTAATTTTCTATATATATATATTTTGTTTTTACTATTTTTATGCTTAATTTTTTATTCGGTTCCTTTAAAGCACATTGAATGACCTTTGTGTGACAATGGGCTTCATAAGCAAACTTGACTTCATGCCTGTGAAACAGAAGACATTCAGGGAAAAGGCTTTTGTTCCATTTATAACACCCTTATAAAGCATGATTACCATGTAATAGAGCTTAATAACAACATATTTACATTTTATTTAAAGCACAAAAACACAATTACAAACAATGTCACTTTTTTTACTCAAGAACAGTTAAAATTAATTATGGTCAGGTGAAAAAAAAACTATTATAACGACTTCGATTTTTATGACATGCATATCTGGTATTAATCAGGCTTGGGTTACTTTTTCACATGGAGCCAAGAAAGGCAAAGCAATAGTGAGAAGAGAGGGTGAGAAAGGAGAAAGAGAGTGAAAGAAAGGTAAAGAGTAAGAGAGAAAGAGGGGAGAGAGGGAGGTGAATAAGAGAGAAAACACAAGAAAGAAGGGGCAAGAGGAGAAAAGTCAAAGAGACAGAGAGTGAAAGTAGGAAAAGAAAGAAAAAGCAGAAAGAGAGAAAGAGAGAGAGAGAGAGAGAGAGAGAGAGAGAGAGAGAGCTGTATTTGTGTTTATTAAGTCTGTATGGAGTCTTTGTTTAAAGTTTTGCTAATTGGTTTCTGAAAGTTAAAACTATAAAACATTAGAAGAACTGAAAACAGATTAAAGCCCCCTTTTATTTTTAGAGTTTTTAATAACAAAGTTATTACAGTTTATGAGCTTTCACAAAATTAATGATTTATGGATGCTGCCTAAAATAATGAAAAATTGCTGAAGTCCCGAAGTGCTGAAATTCTGAAGTACTGAAGTGACCTGTGCGGGCCGTGGCACTTCAGCACTTCAGCGATTCAGAACAGTTGTGGGCTGCAGAGCTTCTATTGTTAAACCGTTCGGGCGGCTGGTCTCCTGTCAGTACGCTTTTCTTTCCCTTTTCTTTTAAAATCAAATGTCAAATCGTATCAGGAATCTGGAGGAACCGATGCTGTCGAGATGCGACTCCATGTCGTCTTGTCTGTTATTGCCATCCGGTTCTTATCTGGCTTTGATGGAATAGTTAAAATGTGTGTGTATGTGATGTGTGTGTGTGTGTGTGTGTGTGTGTGTGTGTGTGTTTGTGGTAGCTGTGTTTGCCAGGTGCTGTTTTTGACTGGATGTGAGAGAAATGATAAGATTCACAACACTCATGGGGCACGTCGACTTCTGCATAACATCCAACCTGAGAGAGAGAGAACGAGAGAGGGAGGGAGAGAGAGAGAGAGAAAGAAAGAGAGCGAGAGAGAGTGAGAGACAGACAGACAGACAGGCAGACAGAGATAGAGAGACAGACAGATATATAGAGATAGAGAAGGAAAGAGAGAGAGAGAAAGAGAAGGAAATAGATAGAAAGGGAGGCGAGAGGGGGATAAGGGCAAAGAGAAAAAAGTGAGAGCGAGGAGGATAATGAAGGAGGGAGAGATCGGAGGACGACAAAGGAGAGAATGAGAAGAAGAAAGGTAAGACGAGCCAGCGAGAGAGGGAGAAAGAGGGATAAGGGCAAAGAGAAAGGGAGGGAAAAAAGAGAGAGAAAAAGAGAAGGAGAAAAGGAGAGAGAAAGAAAGAGCGAGGGGGGAATGGAGGAGGGGACCATGGGGGAATAAATTGAAAAAGAGAAAAAAGAGAAGTCAGAGGGGCAAAGAAGGAAGAGAAAAAAAGGAGAGAAATAGATGATTAAAGGAAAAAAGAAAAAGAACAAGGGATAAACGATGAGTACACAAATATAGAAAAGAACAGAGAGACAGAAGAGGGAGAGAAAAGCAGGGAGAGAGGTGAGTGAGGGGGGAAGGAAAGAGAGCAAGAGGAGAGAGAGAGAGAGAGAAAGAAAGAAAGAAAGAAAGAAGAGGGGAGAGAGAATAGAAAGAGAGAGAGACAGAGAGAGAGAGAAAGAGAGAGAGAGAGAGATAGAGAGAGATGTGTTAGTGTTTGGTGATAGATTTCCTCCCTCAGCTCTTATTGGTAATTTTAAAGGCATTTGATCGGGTTTAAGTCAGACTTTGACATTTTAGCTTTAAAATGTCATGTTTTAGCTCCAAACAGCAGCTGCAGGTATCTGTACTTACATCAGCTCTGCTCTGATCTAATAAACATCTCCACGCTCCTCAGACATGCTTCACCCGGACCCTCGGCCGCTTACTTCATTAAACTCTTCCACGTAAAAACACATCAATTACCTTCCAGTCCCAAACCAGTAGCTCTTTTAGCTTTTCTCAATCATTTATCATTTAAAAATCACCACAGGCCAGAAAAAACGTATCCAGTCTCTCAAACAACAACTTTACAGGTCGAACAGACACTCCTCATCTTCAGCAGAACATCAGTACTGGCTTTTCAGCCCAAATTTTGCAAATATGTATTAAAAAGCTATAAAGAAAGTGATAAAAATGAAAACACAGAAAGTAAAAGAAAAAATTAAAGATATATAAAAAATTAAGAAAAATGTAAAATGAACACAAAAAGAAAAACATAAGAAAAACTGGAAAAATGAAATCCCCTAAAAATTAAAGAAAAAAGAAATACAGAAAACAAGGAAACTAATTTTTTACATAAAAGTTTTACAGTTTGTTTTACAGTCTTCAAACTAAAGGTTCCACAAAGAGTTTTTTTGAGGGACCTTAAAAGACCGAAAGAACCTTTGCATTATGTAAATGTTTTATATCAGTTTGAGTTCTTTCTACACTCTGAAAAATATGAGTAGGGTCTTTAGGGCTTCAGAAGCTTTTTTAACTCTTTTAAAACTTTTTAATTCTCTAAAGAAGCTTCCGCTGAAGTTTTTGAAGGAAACCAAAAACTGTTCTTGGACTTCCTCTGAACTGTTTTATATTAGGACTGGATTTTTATAGTTTTTACTGATTTTACTGCAGGCTGAGTCTGATCCAGACAGGCTCGTTTGACGAAAGCTGGTTGTGATGGGAACAGAAAGGTGGACCTTCCACTACGTCTGTTTCTCAGAGACCCGGCGGCACCGAGGCGGTCTGGACCTCGACTCGGAGAACCAGTGAGGCAGTGAAACATACACTGATATCCTCCAGCCGTAGCTCTGTAGAGCATTCACAGTTTGATAACTCTATAAAATATACACTAATAAAGAATAATATTTACAGTAAAATACAGGAAAAACCAAACACATAATGATTTAATGTGAGAGTCAGCTGTAGGTGATCCACAGATACTCTGATAGACAACAAACTATCTGAGCCTTAGGGTTAGTATAAATTATGATCGTTTTTATTATTATTATTATTATTATTATTATTATTATTATTATTATTATTACTACTACTATTATTATTATTATTATTAGTAGTAGTAGTAGTAGAAGTATCATTAGAAGTGTAGCAGCAGCAGTAGTGGTAGTTTATTGTGTGAATGAAATTACTATATTAATGCTCATTTTTATTGTTTAATAGTTATTTCAAGCTGATTCATTGTAATATAATTTTATTTTTGTTTGGACTGATGTGGCAAAACTGACCATGTCTGCGTTTCCTAACATACAACTGAAATATAAGAAGGTGTTTCTAATAAAGTGGCCATTCAGTGAAAGCTCAAGGTATGTGTTTCTAATAAAGTGGCCAGTGAGTGGATGGGCAAGGTGGGTGTTTCCAATAAAGTGGCCTTCATGTTTTACAAATTCAAACGACTTGCCATCAGTCCAGCTGTTTCAGCCCTTCGAACTGGACCCCCCCTAAATTATTCGCACCCCCCGCGCCTTTAGGATGCTGCCGGCTACGCCGAGTCTGAAGGTCATGCATGTGTGCTCATCTGCAGCTCCCTGCACCTGCCAGTGTCTCTTACAGAGATTAATGGGTGATGTCAGCTCAAGTTGGGAAAAAAAAAACAATACGAAAGATAAACGAAGAATGTTAACAAGCGGTGTTTGAGTATCTACCAGATTTCTTTGGGGGTTTTTGTTGCTTTTTGTGTTTAACTGACAGAACTCCAGCGGTAAAAACATGCCTGAATCCGTCACGCGGAATATCTTAAACGCAGCGGTGCCGCACACAGGTTAAATGATGGTCCCCGGCCTTATCTAATGTGACGGGGGAGGGGGGGCTTTTCTTGGCGGCGACTCAAAGTCCCTTTGAAGCATCTGCCGCGCCCTCCCCTGGATAAATGTCATATGTGGAATATCTCCGGCGGCAGGTGGGCCACTGTGCTGCACAGGCAAGAGGCCAAAAGTCAGTCCAGAAACGTCCTGATCTCTTTACACTGATCTGCTGCTCTCGTTTATTTAAGAGTCCTGAAAGACATACCATCACGAACCAACCCTCATTTATTTAGATTATGCTTTGAATCTCCTTGTTGGTACAAAAATGCTATTTTCTGGCTGTCAAACTATCTTATCTTTGTCATACTGAGTAGATTAAACGAAATAAATTGTTTTACTGTGACTGTGTTTTACTGTGCAAAGTGCCTAAAGATACAAGGAGCCTAGATAAAGGAGTTCCAACCAATCAGCATTCAGCACCACCACTACACTGATCACCGCCTGATCATCTGGAATCATCTGCTCCTGTTTCTTCACTGGTTCAGGACTTCAGTTAGATGTGCTTTCTCCTGCTTGAATAATTCATGTGTAGGTCATAAAACAAAAACATTCCTCTGAAACTTTGAGTCCTTCAGGAAGCCTCCTCAGTGAATAGGAGGGTCTTCAGCCTCTGCTTGTAGACAGTGAGGGTCTCAGTTCTAACAGTCAGGGGAAATTTGTTTCACCACTTCGGTTATAAAAGTTTCTTCATGCAGGTCTTCATGGCACGACACAACTGTAGAGGGCCTTATAAACAACAACGAGGAAACCAGCTACAGAAGTGAGGTGAGCCAACTGGTCCAGTGGTGTAAGACGAACTATCTCTTCCTCGATGTGGGGAAGACCAAAGAAATGGTTATTGATTTCAGGAAAAGACCTCCTCAGCATGCCTCACTGACCATCAAAGGTGTTGTTGTGGAGAGTGTGACAACAACCAAATTTCTGGGGGTGCACATCTCTGAGGATCTCTCCTGGACCGATAACAGCACCAATCATTGACCAAGAAGGCACAAACACGCCTCTACTTCCTCCACAAACTGAAGAGGGTGAAAGTTCCACCCCCATCATGCTCTCTTTTTACAGAGGCACTATTGAGAGTGTCATCTCTGGCTGTATAGCTGTGTGGTTCAGAAACTGCTCTGCCTCCTGCCGTAAGGCCCCAAACTAAGTGACTACAGCCAGTAAGATCATCAGCACCCCCCCGCCCCCCCCCACCCCACGGACACTTTCCATACTTACTTTCCTCACCCGCAGAGCCATCAGCATTACTGGTGAGTCCTCCCACCCCTTACACTTGAGTCTGAGACACTGACTCGAGTCGCACTTAAGTCGCACAAACAAAGACTTGTGACTTGACTTTAGACTTGCCCTCAACGACCTGAGACTTGACTCGGACTTGGGTGTTGTGACTCGTTAGTTATAACTCGTAAACAATATTAATTTCATGGAATTATTTATTTATATTTCGCACTCTTTCCAACGACCCCCCGTTTGCCATAATAACCCCCGAAAACCGTTCACCTCGCCCCGGTGTCCCATTACTTTTGTCCGAGGTGAATGGTTTTCAGCTA
>JBBPCY010034061.1:0-13954 GCA_037974405.1 Brachyalestes nurse | reverse complement strand
TGTGTGTGTGTATATATATATATATATATATATATAACAAACAGATACAAAATTTTACAAAATGTGCTAATTGCTTTCTCTCCACAGTTCTTGTTAAAGATAAGTTGGACATTCAGACTATTAAAGAAAAAGTGAAGAAGGCTAATAGTAAGAAGCTTGGAGCTCCTCCACCAAGGCCTGCCGTGCCCCCAGCAGACGGGAAGAAGAAGAGTAAAAGCTAATATTATGGCAGTAGATTGGACTTTTTTCTGTCGCCGGGAATCAGCTGGAGTTTTGTATATTATTGTTGTGTGTGTGTGTGTGTGCATGCGTGCGTGGGAGAGAGAGGGTGAGTCTGTTTGCTTTATACTGGAGCTGTAATGATTAAAGATGAATATAAAACTAAGGCTGAAAATATTTTCATACAGTGAGTGATAAATTTGCCTGGTAAGTTTAGCACTGAAGCAACGAGGATAATATACAGTGAATGTAGAAGTTAATGCATCACCAATGACCGTGGTGACACATTGCCTATAAAAATGAGCTGAAGTGCAAAAGCAAAATTAAGGATGTTCTTCTCCAAAGTCTTGCTTTAACCTTTATCATAGCCAGTTCTGAGATGATTTTGCCAAACTACACCAACTGAAATGGTCAAAATTTCATAGTTTAATGATAAATGGAACATTAGAAATGATCCAGATAACTTGAGGAGGGGAAAAAGTAAAATTCAGTTCTGTAAAAAACATGCTATGCTATAACACTGTTTTTTAACATGTCTTTGGGAGTAAAGAAAGTGGCCATGTTGCAGAATACCGCATTTTCTTGGCAAAAAAAATATTCAAGCTATGCAGTTAAGTAGTCTTGTTGTGTCTAGTGCAAATTTTAACTAGCTGGTAGCCTAGCGATTAGGGCGTTTGCCCTGTGATCAAGAAGTCGTGGGTTTGATTCCCAAGACTGCTAGCGGCACCATTGAGGTACCCTTGAGCATGGTACTGTCCCCACACACTTCTCCCTGGGCGCGGTGTTCCTGGCTGCCTGGTGCGTCACTTGGTGAATGGGTTAAAACCAGAGGAAGAATTTCATGCTGTTCACACTGTGTGCTGTGGTGTGTTCACGTATGACAGAATGGTCTCTTTCACTAAAAGTAATACACAGTAAATATTCAGATGCTACTCTTACAGCTTTAATTCAGTCTATCTGGCAGTGGTAGCTGTGTTCACATTTAATCTTTCAAACTCTAGTTTATCCTGTGAACACAAGAACAGTACATATCTGTTGACATGTTTCATGCAACACGCTGTTGCATAGTTACAAATAAAATTGACTGCTCGTCTGGGGGAAAAAGGGTAGGCCCAAGCGCGGATAGACACGAGAGAGCTGGTAGAATTACACATGTTTATCTATGAATGCTCAAAGCACAAGTAAATATTCCCACCGGAATCCGCATTCTCACACGCACACAAAGATGATAAACAGAAGTGAGTACTCATGTAACCAGAGAAGAATGACTGAGAAGGGCAAGGTGACGACTCAATGTCTGAGCAACCGGAATCTACCTACTTCCTGTTTATATACTTTGTGATGCACGTCATCTCCATCGGCCCGTGCGTTTACTGTCATACGTACAGAAAAAATAGCATTTCTCTGTACAATGAAATTCTTTCTCTGCTGTCCACACACAAATGCCGAGTTAGGTTAAGATAGATAAAATAGATAAAAATACAAATAAGTAAGTGAAGACAAGTGTGATGTGCAAATGTAGATAAATATAAACTGAAAGTATGAGGTAGATGGAGGAGCAAAGGAGCTTAGTGTGCAAAGTGACCTGATGTGCAAAAATTACATTTTTGTCAGCTTTTCAGGAGTCTGATGGCAGTGGGGAAGAAGGAGTTGTTTAGTTGGGAGGTTTTAGATTTCACACTTCTGCGTATCATACGATACATGGCCAAAAAGATGCAGACACCTACACTTATCAGTCATAATATTAATACAATGCAATGCAAGACCTATGAAGATGTACTGTGGTACCTAGCACTGAGATGTCAGCAACAGTTTCTGCAGTTCTGTAATTAGTGATGTGGGGCCTACATAGTTTGCCCAGACATTCAGTTTAATTAAGATGTGGAGAATTTGGAGACCTCAACATCTTGTACTCTTTGTTTTGTTCCTCAAACCATTCCTGATCAATTTTTGCAGTGTGGCAGAGCGCATTATCCTGCTGACAGAGGCCACAGGTTTTAGGGTACATTGTTGTCATGAAGGGGTGTATTCGGTCAGCAACAATGTTTATGTAGGTGCTTCATATCAAAGTAACATCCACATAAATGCTAGGGACCAAGGTTTATTAGCAGAACTTTGCCCAGAGCATCACATTGCTTGTGAGAGCTTGCCTTCTTCCCATAGTTCATTCTTGTGTGATCTCTTCCTCAGGTAAACAATGCATATGCACACAGCTGTCCACATGGTGTAAAAGAAGACATGAATCATCAGCCCAGTTCACCTTCTCCCATTACTCTATGGCAGGGATGTCCAAACTTTTTTCCAAAGAAGGCCAAATTTGATCAAGTGGGGCCTGGGGGCCAATTGTTCCTTCAGACATTTGTCTTAATCACAATTGTTACATGAAAATACAAACTGTTATAAAACAAATTTCATTGTCACAATTACCTTTATTTTTCAAATGGCAATGTAACCAAATATAAGCCACTCAGGCAGACGTGAATAACTCTAAAAACACAATACTGCCTTTCATTCTTATCTAAATAGTCAGATACTAATTGGGAATCTCGACCGTACCCCAGCATCGCAAAGGAGCTCCAAAAGTTTATCCTGGACCACAGGGGCAGATCACTCCTCTGGACTGGTGAACGGGTCTATAACTGAGGCGGGTTGTGAAGTCGAGGGGGCGGGGCGGGGCACATAGTGACGGAAGACCTGATCTAACTGAAATTTGATTGGTGTAGAAGCGAGCGTCCGCGGACCGGCAGTACCCTATTTTAAAACATCATTACTTTCTTTTTAAAGTTTTCCTTTCCTGCGTGATGGTACTTAAGAGATCCAGTATGAATTTACACAAAGTAGGCATTTGCGAAGGGTGATACTGAGATCTGGATTTCACGGATGCAGAGCCAGATAGCATTAGAATGCTGCCTCCACCTTGTGGTGAAAGGAGGAATTACATTTAAAAAGTTTTATGCTAATCCCCCGTTTTTCGCGGGTGTTACGTTCCAAGAGCACCTGCGTAGTGAAAAACCGTGTTGTTGTGTTTTGGTTAAAAAAAAAAAACCTAAAAATACCTATTTTTGTAGTGTAAACTCTAAATATGCCCCCAAATTTTCTCCCAGAACACTTTAATTTCATTTTAAACTCAGTTTAATGCATTACCCTTTAAGAAAATGTAAATGTAAACCCGTATTTGCCTCTTTTAATTTAAATTCCCTGCCGAGATATTCAACTCGGAAGGTTGGGCAGCGAGGTGAATGGTTTTCAGGGAATAACCCCTGGTTTACTTGGGCTAAAAATACAAATGAGGGCTCGTTGGAAAGGTCTCCTGGAGATCAATTGAACTGTGAAGTTTGAAGTGTCTGAGTGCTTTCCTCGCCGAGACATGCAACTCATAAGGTCGCGGGACAAAAGTATTGGGACCAGAGGTGTGACCAGAATGTCACGTGTGGGGGAGCAGTTAACTCATTTGGGGGGGCAGAAAAAAATACCTGCAAATACCTGGTGGTCCCGTGGGGCTGGGGGTTGTGGCTGCCGATGTGGGGGGCCGTGGTCTGGGCTGCTGGCGGACCCTGGTTTTGGGTGCCGGCTCCGACCGGGGGGACCGAGCTCTGCAGGTGCGAGGTCTGTGCCCTGGTGCCCGGGGTGGCTTGCCTGCGGGCGGGGTCTTGTCTGCGGTGGGGTGGGCGGCTGGCAGGAGCCCGCTGGCACCCTTGGGGGCCTGGCACGTCCTGGGGGGCTGGGTAGGTTAGGGGGAGGGCGATTAGTGGGTAGAAGGGCCGTACGCGGATGAGGCTCTAGGGTGTGGTTGGCGGGTGGGGGAGGTTAGGGGTTCGGTAAGGGAGCTGGGGGGTGGTTAGGTAGGTGGGGGAGGCTTGGTAAGGGGGGTGGTTAGGTAGGCTCTGATGGGGCCGTGGGTCCCTGCGGACTCCGGATATGCACACATACAGGCGCACGCACATTCATATATGCACGGACTTATACACGTGCATACACACACAAACGTACACTCACACACATGCAACCATGTATATACATAAGCACACATAGGACAACCTAAGATACACATGCACACACTCATACACACATTTGGACACACAGGCACACATATGTACACTTATGCATACACACACACATACACGCACACAGGAATAGAAACATAGACAGTCAAAAAAGCAGTAACACAGCTTTCTGTGTACTGTTACAGCACGGACAGTAGGAATGCATGTCGTGCCTGTGTTGCTGTTGCTTTGTATTTTGCTTTGTGTTGGTGTGGCTGGTTCTTGTCTTTCAGATGCAGGTGATTTCAGGTGATTACACAGTGGCAGCAGCTCTCATCTCAACTTCTACACCCTCAACTTTTTTTTTTTTATTGAATTTACATACTTATTGTATTGGCTTATTTTGTTGCTCGTTGTTCCCCTTTTTCTGTTTTTTTTATTTTATTTTATTTATGTATTTTGACATGTTTTTTTTCTCTCCCCCCTTTTAAAAAAAAAAAATTATACTCTTTCTCTTTATTGTCTGTACACCTGTCTGCTACAATAACCTGCGTTAGGATGCTCATAAATCTGAAATGACCTTACTACCTGCATTGGCTTAGATTGACAGTGTTCACCCTTATATATGTGAGTACTATTATATATTTCTTTCCAATTCTGCGCATCAGTGTAATTGAAAGCCTGATGCACTGACAGAATCCACTTGTATGGTAGTTGTGTCTTACCACAACCATCAGATAGGGCCCTTGCATATGATGCCATCAAAGGTACAGATACAAATGCGTGTGAGAAAGCCTGACAGACCAGACAGGATTTGTTTGGATATATATGTTCCTGTACTGACATCGCTAATGCACATGCCATATTATTCCTACATTGAAGGGAATGTTTATTTTTCTCAAAACCTTGTACAGATCTCCTTGTCCTATGATCTTGAACTGATTCTGCATCGCCCCCTCCGCTCCAAGTACATTGTTCACCTATTTTACTCAGCAACAGAACACTCAGGAACATCCACACCATCTTCATCCTCGGGTCTCGGTACCCTTCTGCAATGAGAGCTGTGTGTCCACGTCACTCGTCCTTCCACCTTCACAGCCGTGGGTGAGGTTAGTAGAACCTGGAAGGGTCCCTGCCAGCAGTGCTGCTTCCAAGTCTTCCTTCTGAGGTCCTTGATCATCACCCAGTCTCCTGGTTTAACCTCGTGTCCTCCTCCCTCAGCCAGCTGGGGCAGCAATGCCTTGACCTGTTGTTGAGAAAGACTGAGAGCAGAGTGCAACCATTAACAATATTCAGCCAAATCCACACTTAGTCCGGCAGGCAAATTTGGATGCGTATGTCCTGTTCTCCCATATATCATCTCAAATGGAGTAAGACCACTATCGGCCCTGGGGGTGTTTCTAATTTCAAACAGGATCAGTGGCAGGGCCTGTACCCTATTTAGGCCCATGCTCTCACAACATTTAGCTAGTTCGTTTTTTTATGACCCCATTAATTTGTTCCACTGCTCTCGCAATTTGTGGGTGATATACACTGTGGAACTTTATATTGTAATACTTGATTGTCGCAGGGCCATATTGTAAATCGTAGGTAATTCACAATATCCTTGACACAACTGTGTGAATGTATACACTTCACCATTAAATCCAAAAGCAAACCAATACCGACTGTTCGGATGCACAGGGACACTAAATCTACAACAGAATACCACTGAGTATTTGCTGGGATCTGGCTAAGGATAGTATTCGGGACCTGTGGGGCGCGTGCTACAACTACTGCATTAACAGCCTGTAAATTCTGCACAAAACGTCACGATTCAGGTTCCCCTGCTACAGTAGATTTTCGTACTAGAAAAACAGGAGTACATACTGGTGAATTTGGACATGGTATAATCACTCCCGCCTTCAATAGCGCATTGAACACTGGAGTGATACCCGCAATTGCCTCTGGGCGTAAATGGACGATAAGATGATTTTGTTGTGATAATTACAGGATCACAACCTTTAATAAGACCTTAATCATGTTTTCCCTGCGCCCACAAGTGGGGAGGTAGCCCATCTAGCAGACGTTTTGCTTGTGCAGACGTCAGGGTTGCATGTGTAAGTCACGTACGCAATTGTTCAACAATTGTTCAACTTCGCACCAATAGGGTTCCACTAAACATTTGCACAGGAGCCAAATTCTCCTGTAACCTATTCCTCAGCCAGATACCACATGATGCCCAGGTAACATCCCTAGGCGTAGCCAACGATACATGCGGAGTACTATCCGGCACATGAAAGACCTGTAATTGTTTGGGTGTCAAAAGTACTCTCATTACTACATATCCATTCCCAGCATAAATATGTGAAAGCCTTAGATCACAACTGCACCTGGACAAAATGATACATCAAAATCAGGATCTGGGTCTGTTAAGCCTCGCGCTGTGCAGTGCAGTGTGCACTCATAACAGTTGTTTGGGACCAGCGCCAAGGCAGTATAAATCAACTCCTTGCTGAACTTTGGATCACTCTCATGAAACTCCCACTTATAAACAATTAAAGACCTGGGTTCTTCCCCTGTTTCAGAGTCACAGGAGACTACAATACATTCAGTTCCACATTTGAGCTGAATTCCCAGTGCACACATTAAATCGCGGCCCAATATATTCACAGGACATTTGTCAGACATTAAAAATGAATGCCACATGTGCAAACCAGGATTATCTGACTGATAGAACTCCAAAGGCTCAGAATAGTACTCCTTCACTATTTGTCCACTCGCTGTAGAAGTATATGTGAACTTGCCTGATAGATTTACTTTAGGGAAGTCTTCCCTCCTAAGCACTGAATTGGTTTACAGTTTAGATTCTCTGCCCGAACCCGCACCCGGGAATGATCTAGCATTTGGTCACGTCACAAAATTGCATTCGGTCGGGTTTAAATCGGGCTCGGGACGATAATTACAGTTAATGTGTCGGGCCGGGTTGGGCTAGGACACAAGGTGGACGGGCTCGGGTAGGGTCAGGGTTCATTTTTTGGGACCGATCTAAGCTCTAAATTGGTTGCCCCAGAATCTTCAAGAATTTCCCGTCAATCTCCAGTGTCACTGTGGGCATTAAGCTTGCATGTGGAAAATGTCTGTATACAAATGTTCCCTCCTGACTATCTTGTGGTGTGTGCATATTGGTAGTATGTGTCTGGCCGAGTCATTGTTGCCCCCACTACTGTGGCGGGGGCCCCGTGACAATGGTTGGGGTCCCCTATTTTCAGGGCACTGTCTCCACTGCTGTGGCGGGGGCCCCTGGTGAGTATGGCTGGGGTCCCCTGTTTTCAGTGCAGTCTCTGGCCCAGTGGACGCTTGTCTCTCACTGAATCGGACAGATGCTGGCACAACCTGTTTAAAAAAGCTGCCTTCAACCTGTTTAAAAAAGCTCAGCTGCATCACAGTCCGTCAAATGTAACTTTTCTTCATGGAGACCAGAGTGTATGTTAGGTTCTTTAATCAGTCTGAGAAGGTAATCCTCTGCTGACTCCCCCTCCTTCTGCACATGTCTGTATTTTAGTGGCATCCAGAATCGTGGTGAACTATTCCCTCAGCGCTGCTTGCAAATCTCCTGTTGCATTTGTGGAAACATTTGCATGATTCCACTGAAGACGCCTCATAGTCAGATTTGCTTGTGGGAAGTTGGCTGCTATTTTTGAGCCTCAATTTCTGCATAAGAATATGACGCAGTTCACCTCTCAACTCTGATACGGGGTACCAGCTCTGGTTTGGCCTGGGATCCATGGTGAGCGATGGGGTGTGTGAAAAATCTGTGCTTGTATCCAATATATCTTTTTCACTGTCTTTACTTTCAAAAGCACGCCTGTTACTCTCTCCCAGCCAAATATGGAAGGCAGACCACCCAACGCCAACCTTCGCTTCCACCTGCTTGCTTTTTCTGCAACACACACAGCATGTATAACAGTCCCCCTCTCTCCCTGTTCCTCTTCCTGTCTGTACTCTCGCCCCCCGCATTTTGGCCTGAAAGCATCTGGATGCAGTGAGCTCCTTTTTGCAAAGCCACATTCTTTAGTCCAAAAATCAAAATACTTTACTCTAAACCATGCCTCGTGCTCCCTTCTCAGGTTTGCTAGCTACTTTACCCATTATTCAGCCCTAAGCTGAATATATAATACCCGTGGCCCCAAGTCAGGGTCTTTTTAACATGACCTTTATTGTCCATGGACTGACACCAGGACCTCTCAACGCTCATCCAGCCAATGGCCAATGACGGTTCGCCAATGGGCATCAGGGCTTGAGAGATGGGTTGATCAATCCCGGTCGATCCTGTCGTGGGTCAATCCAAAAATGTGAGTCCCACCTGCGGTAGTGCCAAATATGTGGGAGAGAATCTCCAAATTATCCCAAAATCACTCAGGCCAGTCGATGCAAATGCAGTCCTTATTTCTACAGGGAGAAACGCACTGAGGGCAGTCCTCAGTGTTTCTCAGAGTCTACATACAGGGAGCTAATATACCCTTAACATAAACATGTGTTGTCTTATACTAACACACCAGACCTCATGCTCATACAGTGCAATGCATGGTCATACCTTCTGTCCTCATCTTCACATGAGCACCATGGAAACTCTATACTGTATATAAAAGCTCCTATAAGAATAACGTGTGAGAACCTCAACTCACCCTGTTGTCCCTAAAAGGTCATCCATAGCGTACATGAACATTCCTATGCTCTCTCTCTCACACACACACACACACACACACACACACATCCTAAAGCAAAGCAGATCACTTGTGTAAGATTATCTACTTATTCGGTGGTGCAAGCTTAGCCTATTTTTCAGTGAAAGTTCCTCATATAAGTTTAAAACACACATTTAATACATATTTTCTTTATCAGGTTATACATTTATTATACACTCATCATTATCAGTGTTATCAGCTGACTATAAACTGTATGAACTGTATAAACTTAAAGGTGGCAGTTTTTGGCAAGCCAGCTGATTTAAACTCTGTGTTTGTCTCAAAGACTTTTTTCAGTGTTATTGTAGTTTTCCACATGACTTTGTTTTGCTGATATCTGCTTTAAATAAATAAACTGTACTGAAGTCTATGGGGTGCCATTTGTAAAAACGTTTGTAAAAACTGTGCAATTTTCACACCTTTAGAGCTAAATATGTTTTTTAAATTTTTTTTTATATTTTGGTGCATTTTCTTGCTGCGTAAATGTTACATGTTAAATTTAAATGTTACATTTATAGTAATCCCCCAGTTTTACGCGGATCAGGAGTTGCAGATTCAGTCACACAAAATTGTTTTGAGAACCAAACTCATAGTTTTACACTGAAATCCCCACAATGACGCGGAAACTACAAATATCTTCCACCTTTTTTTCTTTATCGAGGCAATGAATGTATTTTTTTCTGGATGTTTTCACACAAGGGGACACAGGACAGGCTGTAGCCGACCTGGAAGCACTTTTTCGAATTCCACACCAGGGTTGAGCCCCCGTGCTCCAAACGCAATTTCTCTGCAGTGAAAGCACTCAGACACTTCAAGCTCCGCAGTTCGATTGATCTCCAGGAAACTTTTCCAACGAGCCCTCATTTGTATTTTTAGCCCGAGTAGATCAGAGGTTATTCCCTGAAAACCGCTCACCTCGCCGCATGTCCCAATACTAATGTCCCGCTATGGAGTCACGTCAATGCCAAAACTACAGCGCGCTAAATATCTTGCCGCAAAAATTTCGCTCTGGTAGATTTCTAAGCGCGCAGTTTGAAAGGGGCGGGTTTTGGCTGTTTGGGGCCAGGGCATTGGCCGTTTCTGCCTGCGAATCCTATTGGCCGATGGCTCCTACACACTACGAAACCAAACCCCTTAATTTTACCACTTAAAATTACCTTAATTTTTACCCAAATTTCTAGGAAATTAAGGAAAATTAAGGAGAAAAGTGCACAGATTAAGGCTGATTAAGGGGTAAAACTACTGAATTTTTCCCCTACTTTTTAAAATTTGCCCCTTAAATAATCGAAACTCCTGAATGAATGCCTTATGTTTAGGATTAAGGGGTTTCACACTCATCTTAAATCCACTTTTAAGGTAAAATTATTGGATGGGTTTACAAATTAATGGCCACTTAATTCAAATTAAGGGGTTTGGCATATTTTCAAGGGTAAATTAAGGTAGAGTTAAGCACATTTTAAGTACATGGGGTTTCATAGTGACAGCTGCAGGTTCTGTTATCATTTCACAGAAACTCCCTGCTTGCACACACTCTTGCTTTAGCATGTTTCAGCAAATATTTTCTCAACGAGATGTAATTTATGGATAAAATTCATAAGGGTGGCCACATTACAGTTTGAGAGCCTCAGTTTGCAGTTAAAACAATAAATGTGGGATTGTTTCCTCATTCTTGTGATTAGAAAAAAAAGCCAATGTGTTGTACAGTCAGCACAATTATGGAAAAGGGAAACAAAAACGCTTGAGAATGCTTTCTAAAGATTAATCCATCTTACAAGACACTTTGTAAAACCACCATCCTTATGGTGTGACATGCCTCGATGCATGTCTTCCAACACCCAGTATTGGTTAAGAAGCCTTTTTAAGCCAATGACTAATTTTCTTGAAAACTTAAGAAAGCATTCAGTCGATCTGCTCCAACCTGGACTTAACTGACTGAACAGAAAAAATCCAAAATATCTGTTTTCTCAGCACTTATGTTCTGAAAGGCCATGAGTTATACACACTGTAATCAAAACATTGTACTCTGTCATAGACTGGATTGTGAAACAGATTTTATACTACTAATAATAATACATTTAATTTCTAATGCACTCTCCATTTAAAACCATCCCAAAGTGCTACAGAACAACATATGAAATCACAACAAATAAAATCAACAAGAGTAGGCCTTTTTAAAACGGTGGGTTTTCAGGCCACATTTAAAAGCGTCCACAGTCTGCGGTACCCTCAGATGATCTGGGAGGGCATTCCCTAGGCAGGGAGCAGCCACGAAGAAAGCCTGATCCCCTATTGTGTGAATCTTAGTCCTTGGGGTTTTGAGAAGGTAGGTACAGGAGGAATGAAGGGAGCGTGAGGATGTCTGAGGAGTGAGAAGACCCTTGAGGTAAGTTCTTGAGGTGATAGAAGGCACTTTTACAGAGATGTTGATAGTGGTCTTTGTAAGTAGGATGTGAGTCCATGTTGACGCCAAGGTTGATGATGACCGAAGATAGTGGAATGTCATGATTGGAAAAGGTAATACTGGTGATGGTAGAAGTGCGAACCTGGTGTGGAGTGCTGAATAGGATGGCCTCAGTCTTTGAGCTGTTTAACTGGAGAAGGTTAAGCTTCATCCATCTTCTCCAGGCAATTGGTAAGAGTAGCAGATGGCAAAAATGTAGAGAGATTTGAATGGTTAGAGCTGGGTGTCATCTGCATAGCAATGAAATGACATGCATAGGCCTTCTGGTGTTCCCTCTAGGCCTGCTTAAGAACAGTCAGTCCAGAATGCCTTAAAGCGCCATTCAAGGACACATGAGATGAGTGGGTGAGAGTAAGCTCCATGAGGATGGCTTTATGGTCCGATATCCCTAGATCACGTACCTGCAAGTTCATAATGGGAACAGAATTTGTTATCATCAGATCTAGCATGTGCCCCCTAGAATGTGTGGGGGCATCAACATGTTGCTGCAGATTCAAACGGTGGACAAACTCAGCAGTAGAGTGACAAGGGGTGTCAACATGAATGTTGAAATGTGTACTCAAAAGGTCCTGAATTTCTGGAGGGGAGGCTGGGTTGATTAATCCTTCTAATCACAGAGGAAGCTTACATCTAAATGCAAGGCATTCAAATGATGACAGTACAGGTAGTGGGATGGAGAATAACTCCAGGTCCTGATGATGTATTACAGCAAGACCACCACCATGGCCGGTGCTGCGTGCCTTCTCAAGGTAAGAGTAGCCAGGAGGGCAAGCTTCATTAAGAACTGAAAATACTTTAGGCTCATCCCATGTTTCTGTAAGGCATAAGAGAACCAGTCCATTTTCAAGTACATGATCCTGTATGATGGAGGCCTTATTTGACAAAGACTGACTATTAAAAAGTTCAATTTTGCCAGTGTAGGAACGGCTATCTCTGTAGCGGGTGCAGCACTGTCAGATCTATTCCGCATCACGAAACTGCTCCAGGTTTTTTGCCAAACCTGTCACATAGATCCAGTGCGATCCGTCTTTTGCTGACGTGAGCGGCAAGCGCCAGGTGTTGACAAGAGGGCAGGGATTGTCGTAGTAGAGTCGTTGGAGTGATGGAATACATGAATGCCATGCCCGCCACTGAGGGGATCTGCCAGAGGCCAGGTAAGGAAGCCAGAGAGAACAAAGCACATCTCATTTATTTTCTCAAGAAAGCCAGTGTCAGTCCTCCAGTTTTAGCTCAGAAATGTGACACTGATATGTGGTGTTCCATCCATCCATCCATCCATCCATTTTAAAAAGCTAAAAGATTCAAATCCAAGCAGAAACTATAAGGTTATTTGTGGCGGGGAGCTCCAGCAAAAGGTCAACAGCACCAACAAAGGCAACTCCAGCATGGAGAAACACATCAGAGTCTTCTGCAGCTAGACACGATAGCTGTGGAACTGAACTGCTCATGCAGTGATATCCAAAACAGCTTGACTGGCAGCTCTATAAGTCCATCTCCTGTTCATATGAGTGGTTCTGTATGTATGTTGAAAATTACTGAATTGGAAATGACTGGGTTTGTTTGTGGTTTACTGTGTGATTGATGTTCCTCAGGCAGGAAGCGACTTTTGCCTGTACGATCTGTGGCAGGGAGACCGTTCGGGGAACCGATTTGCAGTGGAATTCCAAACTCTCTCCATTCAGACCACATTGTGTGAATTAGCTTTCCAAACAGCTTTCTACAAGAGGTTGGCTAACCAGAGGAAAGATGAGCTAGCCGAGCGAGAAATCCCCTCCACTTTGGAGGGACTCATTCAGCTGTGCTTAAGAACTGATCAGCACATGAGCTCTTGCCCCAAGCCTGCCTCTCATACCCGGCCACCGGCGAGTTATAAGCCCAGCATTCCATCTAAATCAGGCGAATCTTCACTTCTGTCAGTGGACCCACTAGGAGCTGAGGAATCCAGGCAAATAGGACGCACCTCCCTGCAGGCCCGGCACCACGGGGGGCGTAAGGGGGCGTCACTCCCTCAGCAGGATAATGCTGCCCCCTCTGTTAAAATAAGCCCTAACTGAACTCATTAACTTAAAAAATATTTTCATTTTAAAAGACTAATACAAAAGTTACACCACTATAGTTAGCTTTAAAAAAATAAAATTAAATGTCTACATTTTACATATGTGTCGGCACGTTCAAGACTAGGCACTTGATTGGTCAGTTTGGTGAGCAGTGGAACTTGGATCCTTTTTAGGATTCGGCTCCCTCCGAGTCATTCACTGAACTGATTCGGGTGTGTGAATCACTTGAGTCAGTATTGCCACATCGACAGCTGTAAGTCAACTGAAGTGTTTGAATCGTCTTTTTAAAAAGAGGAAAATACCTTGTGATGAGAATAAATCACTTTCAAATTAAACAAGACAATAAGAGAAGAGATTCAGCTGTATTTGGTCGGTGGTTTTACTCATTACTGCTGTTCAGGGAGCACTATCCCACTTGTGTGAGTGATAATGTCGCATGGGTAAAGTAGGATTTTGTGGTGTGTTTTTGATTTACATTTCTGATTTTTGGTGTGTGGTTGTGTTTTT
>JBBPCY010034035.1:0-13955 GCA_037974405.1 Brachyalestes nurse | reverse complement strand
AGAGACAGAAAGAGGGAGAGAGAAAAAGGGAGAGAGAGAGAGAGAGAGAGACAGAAAGAGGGAGAGGGAGAAAGAGAGAGAGAGAGAGAGAGAGAGAGAAAGAGAAAGAGGGAGAGAGAGAGAGACAGAAAGAGGGAGAGGGAGAAAGAGACAGGGGGAGAGAGGGAGAGGGAGAAAGGGAGAGAGAGAGAGAGAGAGGGAGAGAGAGAGAAAGAGGGAGAGAGAGAGACAGAAAGAGGGAGAGGGAGAAAGAGAGGGGGGGAGAGAGAGAGACAGAAAGAGGGAGAGGGAGAAAGAGAGAGAGGGAGAGAGAGAACAACATTCAGATCACCTGTATGGTTACACTGGCCACTTTATTAGAAACACATTAATCGTCCACTCACTGGCCACTTTATTGGAAACACCTCCCACACTGCGACACTATAAAGGAGAAAAGGTACAGACTGAAGCTCACCTGCTGTGAGTGTGTCAGATACAGCCTCAGCGTCGCTGAGAGGGAGTCAAGAGTTTTGTTAGACCTTCAAAAAGTGCTGAACTGTTTACAGATGAGATGTAATTAGAAGAAGGGTTTGGAAGCCTGAAGGCCACGAGTTGTCGTCCCCAGACCTTATTAGTCTCGTCAAGCCATCAAGGGTTTAATTAGTGACCCTGTTCTCGAGCCACAGCGTCTACTCTTCTGAGGACCAGCTGATGTTTCTCCTGAGCCACCGAGACCAGGATGTTCGTTCTGTCGGCTTCGTGTTAAGATTTCTCTCCTCACACTCCCAGCACCGCTAATGGATTCTTTATAAACCTGTTATAGAACCTTAACTCTTACAGCTCTCCGTTATAGCTGCCGATATCAAAGTCCTGCTGTGGTTTAACTCGAAGATAAGAGAAGATAAAGATAAGAAAAAAACTCTGAGCTTCAGTGAAGCCACCTGAAAAACTGGAAACCTTTCCTCCAGACCACAGAAGAGGAGATACTTAGTAACGTAAAAAAAAATCCTACTCATTTTTCCTGTTGTTATCACTTTTGATGGTCAGTATTATATAAGTACACACACACACACACACACACACACACACACACACACTCACACACACTAGTGTTGTTTTTGGTGGCCTGCCTTAATTTTTGTTTTAGTCTAGTTTTGTGTCAAGCTGTCATTTTAGTTTTTATTAGTCTTAGTCACGTCCAAACTCTTTTTAGTCTAGTCAAGTTTCAGTCAAATAAAAGTCTGAGCATTTTAGTCTTATTTTAGTCAGAATTATCCACGACTTTTCGTCTAGTTTTAGTCAATGAAAGTTGTATTTTAGTCTCTTTTTTTAGTAATGCAATTCTATTAAACCCAGTCAATATAGTATATGTACCTAGTAGAATAGACAAAATCTACATTTTCTTTTATTTAAAACTATTTCACAGTTCAAACAAAGGTTATCTTATTATTATATTATTGTTACCTTATAGACTCAAGACATCCATTCCAGACACGGAAGACATTCTGATTTTGAATTTACAACAATTATTTTGCCAACCAAACATGTTAGAACTTAGAAGTACACACACATACATTTAAATAAAATAACATCACTAAAAAAAGTGCAAATAAAATGAAAATGGGTGTGTGTCTATTGCCATAAAACTCACATTTGTAAAACTGTAAAATGTTGGCCTGAACGTACCTGTTTTAGTCAACGAGACGAGATTTTAGCAGTTTTCATTTTGTAAACCACATTTAGTCTCGGTCTTATTCGTCAACAATATTTCATGATATATTATAGTTATCGTCACATGACCAGCATTTACGCTGCGTCTCGTCTCGTTTTTGTCACGTGATAAATGTTCGCTGGCGACAATATTTAGTCATAATTTTCGTTGACGAAAGCAACGCTAATACACACATTTCTATCAAAGCCTGACAATGAGCCTTTAGAATAAAAGAGGTGTAAAGGAGTGAATGGAATGAAAGATGCAGAGATTCACTTTCAGGGAGGAACCCTCTGCTGGAATCACAGAGTTGGCTCAATACACACAATGCCTGCAGCAACGTTCTGTGTGTGTGTGTGTGTGTGACAAAGAGCGAGAGAGAAAGAGAGACACAGAGAGAGAAAGACGAAAAGAGAGAGACAGAGAGAAAGAGAGAGAAAGAAAAAGAGAGAGCAAGAGACAGAGAGAGAGAGGGATACAGAAAGGGAGGGAGACAGAGAGAGAGAAAGACGAAGAGGGAGAGAGACAGAGAAAGAGACAGAGAGAGAGCGCGAGAGAGGGAGACAGGGCGTGAGAGAGAGAGAGATAGAGAATAAGAGAGAAAGTGTGTGTGTGTGTGTGTGTGTGTGTGTGTGTGTGTATGTGTGTCAGAATGTGTGTCATCCTGTCACTCTCCTTCACCGTAATTGAGAGGCGTCGGCAAAATTAATTCTTCTTGTTTAAAATAAAAGAATTAAATGATAAAAGGAGTGTGTTTTCTCCTTCTTTTCTAAAGCCCCCCTGCTTCAATCAGCTGCACATGCACCACAATATACATCACATTGTGTTCACCTCATCTGATCCCGCAAATATTTAGCAGCATGTTTTCCGCTGAGCACCAGTTGCTAAGCACTGATTTGCTTCAGTTGCTGTGAAATGTCATTTTTATTACTTTAGCACAGAAACGAACACACTAGTTAACTCTGCAAGCTGAAAATAGCCTGTTACTATAAACAGCTAATCCTAAATAACTGTGCTAAATGAAGGTACCAAACTTTAGCTAACTCCACTAACTATAAATAGATGAAGCTGAATAAACTGTTACCTAAAAATAACTAATCCTTGCTAACTGTGCTAAGTGAATATAGCTCAAACTGGCTAACTGCTACCTAAAAGTAGCAAATCCTAACTAACTACATTAAAATAACGTAACTAACTTTAGCTAACTCTACAAACTATAAATACATGGAGCTGGCTGAACCACTACCTAAGAATAATTAATCCAAGCTAACTTTAGCAAACTCTGCTAACCAAAACTACCTAAAGCTAGGTAGTTAGTAAAACTATGCTAGCTTAAAATACATAAAGCTGGTGTACTACGAACTGAAAACAAGAAAAGGCTGCTAACTGTTCCACTGGATTTGTGCTGTTGTGAGTGAATGGCTAGACTTCTTCCCCTATATGGACTGAAGTATCAGCTGTTTACAGAGCAATTTCTTGCTAACAGTAATAGATTGAGGAACAGGAGGATCTGTTCCCAGGCCTAGTGGACACTCATGTCCTTAATCTTCAGTTTGGCAAAGGGGAACTGGTCACACGTTATTAAACCTGGATCTTCTCAGACCACAGCGCTGTCAATTAGAATGCTCGAAAAAAAGAACTGGGAGGCAATCGATCTAATCAAAGGCAACATTGTTGAGCATGTGCGTGTCAGTGTGTGTGTGTGTGTGTGTGTGTGAGATAATATAATCTTGGTGGAATATGCATTCATCTGTGAATGAATGTATGACATGTCCTCATATAAATGTAAAAATCGTGGAAATTACATATTTGGATGTATTCAAATTCAGTGCAGTGATAAATGAAAGCCGTTTAAAAGCATATTTAGGTCTTAAAAGCTCGGTTCCTGCGCTTCCGCTCAGAACAATGGGCTAAAGCCTGAACCATAAATTGAGTTAGCCTGAGACTAATCTGCACACAAAGCGGGCCTCATTCCGCCGTATCTATAATCTCCCACCAGCTGAAGGTGTGACTCAATTAGCATACATCCTGCAGCAGCAAGCCGATGGGATCATTATTCTCTCCTTTCGGAGCAGCAGAATGTATTAAAGTGAGGAAAGAGGGAAAGAAAACCTGTGGTAACACCAACTCCAATAAAACCTGCATAGCAGAGGATTCAGACATGATCCTCTCTTAGGGAGCTGCTCCCTTTGGGTCTCAGTTTCTCTCAGTGGTTCCTCCTCATGTCCGTCATGTTCTCCTCAGTTGTTCCTCTTCATGCTCTTATAGAGATTCCCCTCTGAGTCTTTAGTTCCTCTCACTGTTTCTCTGTCATTCTCCTAAGGAGCTTTTCCTTTTAAGTCTTGATTCCCTCTCTCTCTGGTTCCACCCCGGGGACTTCTCCTTTTGAAACTTGATTCCTCTGATGCTATTAGGGAGCTTCTCCTTCTGATTCTTGGTTCCTGTCAGTGGTTCCTCCTCATGCTCTTATAGAGCTTCTCCTTTTGAGTCTTTGGGTCCTATAAGTGGTTCTCCATCATGCTCTTAAGCAGATTTTTCTTTTGACTCTTGGTTCCTGTCAGTGGTTCTTCTTCATGCTCTTAATGGAGTTTCTCCTTCTCAGTCTTGGTTCTGATCAGTGGTTCTTTATGTGCCTCATGTTCCTCTCAGTAGTCCTTGTTCATGCTCTTAGAAATTTTCTCTTTTTTTAATCTAGATTCCTCTCAGTTCTTCTTCCTAATGCTCTTTTGTGGTTTTCCTTTTGAATCTTGGTTCCTCTTAGTGGTTCTTCCTTACACTCTTACTGGAGCTTCTTCATGCTCCTCATGTTCTTCTCTGTGGTTCTTCTTCATGCTCTTATAAAATTTCTTCTTCTGAATCTTGATTCCTCTTATGCTCTTACATAGCTCATCCTTTTGAGTCCTGGTTCATCAAAGCTGTTCCTCTTTCGGCTCTTATGAGGTTTATTCCTCTCATGTTCTTATGGAGGTTCTCCTTTTCAGATTTGGTTCTTCTCACAGGTTCTTCCTCATGCTCTTATTGAAGTTCTCCCTTTCAGTCTTGGTTCCTCTCCATGTTTCTTTTTCATGCTCTTTGGGAGCTTCTCTTGGTTCCTCTTGAGATTTAATTTTGGTTCCTTTCACTGAAGGTCACTTCCTGCGACTTGGGCTTTTTCGACTGTCCAGAACATTCTCCTGAGTGGCTAACCAGGAGTCGAATCCCGGTTGTCTTGGAAACCCGAAATCTTTTTATTTCGAATTTTGGCCTCTGGCGGCTCCAGTGAAGCTCTATTGATGGAACATAATGAGCTGCGGCCTCATGGCTGGAGTTTCATCTACAGTCCCATTAGGGTCTGAAGCCTCACCCTCAGAGGACAAAGAGGTTAAGCAAACGAGTCACAAAGAGAACGAGAGAGAGAGAAGGGAAAAAAGGAATGAGTCAGAGAGAAGGGGAAAAGAGAAGGAAAAAAAAAGAACAGAGAACAATCAGCAACAGAGATGATCAGCAATCGGGCCGTCTGTCGAGGCTATGCTAATGTGTGATAAAAGGACGAGGTTCCCGAACTGTGTGTATGTGTGTGTGTGTGTGAGAGAGTGTGAAAGCAGCAGGCTCTAAGCGAAGAAAACATAAGAGGTTCCTCTGATATGTCCATCGCTGGAAGGGCAGAAGCAGAGAAAGCCTCATCACGGTTCGCCTTCCCACTAAGAGACCAATTTCACTACAGTCCAATTATCTGTGGAGTGTCACTACCTGATAGGAAAAGGGCTGCAGGAGATGAGGACACACAGAAATGACCGTCCACAGCGCTGTGACGGGATCTCTGCTCTAACTCGCTAAGTCAGGAGAACAATATTTGTGAAGAAGCTTTGAACCACACTGGCCACTTCTGTTTCTGAAGCCACTGCAGGCTAAATGGTGGCTTTACCCTAAATGAAGCCGAACCATTTGGTCTGAATTAGTGTGAAAATTGGGGCTTCAGGCCACTTTACAATAATTTGCAGTAGATACTGAATAATCACTATTCATTAATAGGAGAGACTAACTAATTCATAAGAATCACATCCATGATAGTTAATGAATAATTTGTAGTAGATACTGAATACTTGATGGTGGTTGGTGAACATTTCATGGTAAAAGTAGATACTGAATAAAATACATTAAGTACTGAATTATTCACAGCAGACAGTAAATACTTCATAGTGGAAATTCACAGTAGCTACTGAACAATTCATAGTAGCTAGTTAACCCTTCCTTTTAGCTACTAATTTATAGTTAGTATGAAATTATTCATAGTAGCTACTGAATAATTCATAGTAGTTACTAAATAATTAATGACTGATAATGAATAATTAATTGTAATAATTAAAACTAAATAATCCATGAGAGTTTAAAGATCTTTGCATTTTTAGCTTCAGTGACTGGAGAAAAGCGCTGGAGTCCTAAGGCTCTCAGGTCACATGATGTGGATGCCTTAACTGAGCTGTAATTATTTTTTTAACATTTACCAAAAAGCAACAATCAGTGTTGAATTTAAATGTTGTTGCTGATGAAGTATGTTATAGTTGAAGCTACAAAAGCTGTGGCTTGAAAAAAAAAAAGGTGAAAAATTTCAGAAGCTGAATATAAAATTTAAGAAAAACATAATAGGCGAGACTTTTTGGGGTCATCTGTACAAGGCAGGATGATCTGAGCATAAACATTTCAGAGGACACTGTTTCACAGCAACAGTGGTGACAATCGCTCATGTTCCCGCTGGCATCTCCTGAATGGCGCCTGAACAAATAACAAGAACACAAAAAGACATCTCGCTTGAGCACAATGTCAGGCAGCAGTGTGGTAGAAAAGTCCTTCTGAACTTTCTGAAACACTCCTTGTTCTGAAGGACAAACACAGCCCAGAGCTAGAGGACATCAGATGACTTTGAGGAACACAAGGAGCTGCAGACCTGAAGGACCTCAGTGGCATGCAGGGAACAGACCTTCCACCTCCAGACTGTGTAGAACGGGACTTTGTAAGGATTTTGTGGGACTGTGTGAGACATTTTTCTGCTTCAACGAGATCCGAACTGGTCTTTCAGTCAGTACAGACAACAGTACTCTGCTAGGGCAGAGACAGTGCAGGACTGGTTGGTTACTGGTTAATGCTACTGGTTGTGATGGTTGGAGCGGTTAGACCTGGGGCACCCAGATACTAGGGACAGAGGTGGTCATTTACAAATATGTCTATGTCAGTATTTGTAGTTGATTCACCATCGCAATCACTACAGTTACCATAGTAACTGTGCAATCACACTTTGCATTATTCTGGAAGTTTCTGGGCAATTCACCTTGGGAATGAACACAAGGTGAAATTTTGGCACCGTTCCGACTCCAACATGTTGTTGTTACATGCGGTGCATTTGTTTACACATAATTGATTGGGTGAAGAGTTTCCAAGCAACACCCTTTACCATCCACCTGCGTTGCCCAAGTAACCACCTAGTAACATCCTAGCAGCCACCTGGGTCACCATGGTAACATCCCAGCAACCACCTGGGACACCATGGTAACATCCTAGCAACCACCTGGGACACCATGGTAACATCCTAGCAACCACCTGGGACACCATGGTAACATCCTAGCAACCACCTAAGACACCATGATAACATCCAAGCAACCACCTGGAACACCCTAGCAACCACCACACTTACCATAGCAACTGTGCAATCATACCTCACATTTTCTTATACAAATGAATTCTATTTCAAAGTAGACACTGAATAATGAATATGGAGTAATTCAGAGCAGTTCCATAATACAGCATCTCCTAAGAATTGTCATCAAAAAGCTCTTCATGTGGTACCTTTGGATTCCATGGTGGACGACACCTCGCTCTCTGCGTCCTCCTCCCGCCGGGGCTCCTCCACTTTCACCTTCCGGACCTTACAGGGCCGTCCAACCCTACAACACAACGACATCATCAGTGACATCACCACCGGTGCTCCTGATTATTGCATTTATAATGCACATTGTAATACTACTACAACTACTAATAACACTAATGATAGTGCTCTTTTGGGTTATAAAATCTCAAAGTTGCTTTAAAACACGGGAGAAATCTACATTAAATAACAATAACAATAAGTTACGTTAAGAAGGTTTTTTGCTTCTCCTGTAAAGTGAACAATTTTGAGACGGTTATAATTCTGTTAGGGTTAGGGATGACATTAAACCCAAGGCATATGAAATGTAGAACATTTCATATCTTGGCATCAATGCTGGAAGCAGGAAAAATGGTAGCGCGAAAGCAACAGGGTCATGGACCCTAAGTACCACTGATGGTTGTGGAGAGTGAAGGTTTGATCCCACAGAAGAGCAGCTGTAGCACAACTGCTGAAAAAGTTCATGCTGCTCTGATAGAAAGGGCTCAGAACACACAGTGCAGCGCCCCCTGCTTTTTATGGGGCTGTGTAACTGCAGACCGGTCGGAGTACCCATGCTAACCCCTGTCCACCTACAATGGACATGTGAGCATCAGAACTGGACTAAGGAACGGTGAAAGAAAGGAATATATTGTGCAAATTGAATACAATAACACTCTCTCTCTCACACACACACACACACACACACACTAGTTTGGAACATGAATCACATTGCAGCCCATAGAGGAGCCTCTCAGTAGATGTACAGCCTGTTTATTCCGGCTCTGACTGATGCTAAACAGCCTGACACAGAGCCTCGGTTCTCCCGGGTGAGTATAATCGCACATCTAAGTGTGTTTATGTGAGGCTCCTATGCGATACGAGAGTGAAAAAAGAGCCTGGTGCAGTAAGGGACACTAATCCTCATTTGAAAGTAATATCAAATACTCTGAGAGCGTTCATGGCTATTTCTGGGACAAACGAATAACAGCTGATTAAGGAGATTAACATCTCCAGCCTGCAGAATAAACAAGATAATACCAAAATAAACCCTGTCCTTGACTCGGAGGAAACAGCGGGGAATAGTGCGCTCCAGCTTCAAGCAGACTTTGCTCCTGAAGGGCTCCTGCTTTGGCCGAAAAGTTGGATCAATGTAGGACCTGCAAATGACCTCCTCTGTGGTTGTTCAGATTCTACGTGAGTGAAGGGAAGAACAGGGGGAATCTGTCTATCTATCCATTCATCTATCCATCTACCTACCTGTCCATCCATTCATCTAATTTATACTTTTGTGTATCTGTCTGACTATCCTTGCTTCCATCTATCTATCTGTCTATACATACATCCACCATAGAAGTCCATCTGTCTGTTTATCCATCCTTCCATCTATCTACCTATGTATTGATTCATCAATCCATCCATCCAATCACCTCCCATCCATTCATCTAATTTAGATTTCTGTGTATCTATCTGTCATTTATCTATCTATCTATTAGGGCTGTAACAGTACATGTATTGATACCGAACCATCGCGGTACATGGGTCACGGTACATGGGACACGGTTAAGTACATGATGTCGTACGGAGAATACACGGTAGGATGTAGAAGACGTAATGGAAGTAATACAGAATCACAGAGGGACGAAAAAGCGCCAGTAAATCATAAACAGGGGTCGTAGTGTGGTGCAATAGTGCCACCTACTGGCGGAACACTTCAGCTGCCTTACACATACATGAAAATATAAGCAAGAGTGCGTTTACTGGTTAATACTTCAGAACTTTTTGTTACTTAACTTCGCTGTATCGTGAACCGTACCGAACCTTGATGTCAGAACTATAGTGAGAACCGAACCGTGACCTTTCTGTATTGTTACACCCCTACTATCTATCTATCTATCTATCTATCTATCTATCTATCTATCTATCTATGCATCAGTTCTACTACAGATCCATTCTATCTGTGTTCTATCTGTCCATCTATATTTCTATCCATCCAGCCATCAAGACATAGAGGTCAAGTCTTATTCCTTGAAGCATGGTGGCTGTATTTATCATTCATCCATCTATTTGTACATCAATCAAAATATTGATCTGACTATACATCTATCCATCTATCTATCCAGCCAGTCATCACTCAAAACAATAGATAAGAACCAGTCATATTCTCTGGTGAAGTGTTGGGTCTATGCAGCGTATGAAAAGTAATATTTTACAGACAGAGAAAAAGAGAAAAGATAAGTGAGAGAGAGAGAGAGAGAGAGAGAGGAGCTGACAACTCTTGGCTGGAGTAGCTGACAGTTTATTGGAACACATTAAAAGAAGGAAAAAAAACTTGTTTGTTGTTGCGTTTATCCAAATGTGAACAATTGTGTGAGTAATCAGGGTCTCTCTCCATCATAAGATACAACCCCAAACACCCCCCTCACACACACACACACACACACACACACACACACACACACACACACACACACACACCACCACGGCAACAACAGCCAACAGGATTTACAGATGAGCAGCAGGCATTACCAGCCAAACCATGAGTCAGCCACAGCCTGCATTACCATCCAAACCAATTCACAGGGTTCTCCAGGGTCAGCAGTCATCACCAGCCAATTTCAAAGTGGAGCAGAAACCTGACAGGCTGACAGGAATTACGAGCCAATTAGAAACCAGAACACAATCGAGACGGACATTACGAGCCACCCTTCAATCTGGAACAGGTTTCGGGAGATTACATGCTAAACGCAGGGCTCTTAGAGGCCAGCAGGCATTATGAGCCGATCTCAAACACAAGAACCTTAATCCTGACGGTCCAGCAGGCATTTCAGGAAGATCTTGCAATTGGAACGGAACTCTGGGGATGTCAGCAGGCATTACGAGCCAAATTCTGATTCACAGGGCTCATAGGAGCCAGCAGGAATTACGTGGCTGCCTCTGATGAGCACCATTCAACACGTCTGGCAGGCATTAGTAAACGATGCACAGTTAGAGAGCGCGGCCCATCTGCAGACGAGCGATTCATGCTAGCCGTTCTCTAGACCTTCAGAGCAGCTGCCTTAAGGACTTTACCTCCTTTTGGTTTCCGTACCGACAGGCTTCCTAGGCTGTGTTTCCATGGCGCTGGTTGCCGTGTTGGGCTTGTCCAGGTGAGAGGTTGCCGGGGAGACAGGTTCACTGAAAAAAAGGGATGAGAAAAAGAAATGAACAGTGATTAATAAATGACTCTTCTGTTGCTCATCCATCATTAGGACCAGCCGGCCCATGCGTCATATCAACACACGACCTTTAGTGAAGATAAAGGCAGAAACAGTGAAACAATGGACTCCGATCTGCCGAAAACACCATTATGATGTTAATTTCTGCATCCCAAGAGGCCCTGCTAAGTACTGATAATGTTCATCATTTGTGGACAAATAAATACACCAATCAGCCTCAACATTAAACTCACGGTAGAAAACAAAGTAGAGAACATTGATGGACTGGTTACAATGTTGGGAAGGAGGGGGAGGGGTTCATTTATATTAGCCAGCGACAGAACAGTCAGTTCTTGAATTTGAGGTTGAAAGCAGGATAAATTGGCGAATGAAACCGAGACACTTTGACGAGGACTAAACTGTGATGGCTGGATGACTGGATCAGAACATGGTCTTGGGGGTGGGGGGGGGTTCCTGGTACACAGTGATCAGTACCTACCAAAAGATCTCCAAGGAATAAGAACCGGTGGACCAATGACAGGGTCTACAAGTACGTCAAAGGCAATTATTTTTCTTATTTTGATGCACTGTTATTTCCTTTAAAATGATGTTTTAAAGCACAATATATTATATTCTATATATTTATATTATTTGGAAATATTGTCAGCTGTTCAGTTCAATACTTGCGCCTATAAAAGCTAAAACCTGAGAAACATTTTTGCAGTGGTCTCTGATTTTTTTTCAGTACATTTGGAAAGAAGGTTAACCCATCTGGTCGGATCCCACAGAAGAGCTGCCGGAGCACGAACTGATGAAGACGTTTATGCTGCTTTGACAGAAAGGGATCAGAACACGCAGTGCAGCGCCCCCTGCTGCTTATGGGGCTGCAGACCGGTCCCATGCTGACCCCTGTCCACCAAAAGCGCTTACACTGGTCGTGTGAGCTTCAGAACCATGGAGCAATAGAAGAAGGTGGCCTGGTCTGATGAATCATCACATGGATGGCCAAGTGTTTGTTCCTCACCTGATGATGGAAGAAGGCGGAGAGGCAGCAGAGGCAGTGTGACGCTCTGGGCCACGTTCTGCTGGAGGTCCTTGGCCACCTACCTAAACATCACTGCAGTGCCAGTTCACCCCTTTGCTGTTCCTCAATGGCCTCGTCAGCAGGATGACCCTGCAAACTGTACAGGAACGGTTTGAAGAACATCACAAGGAGCCTCCAAACACCCCAGATCTCAATCCGACTGAGCATCTGTGGACAAACTAGTCTCATTCATGGAGGTCCCACCTCACAACATGCTGCTGGTGCAGAACCACAGCACACTCACAAGGGGAACTACACAACATTAGGCAGGTGGTTTTTAATTTATGGCGCTATGGTGTACATTTAAAATGACTTATATGGAGATGAAAAACTACACACATTCTCAAATGGAATAAACCGAACTCCCCGCAACAGTGCTCTCAGCAACGATGCCAGAGGAATTGCAGCCACACAACTGGCATTGCTGCAAAAACACGGCCGAGCTGACGGTGCCCACGAGTCCTGCTAATAAGAGCGCGTTCCACTGGCTGTATCAAAGGCCTTCGTTTCACATTCCTAGCATTCCGGCGGTAATCTGAGAGGGAAACAAAATCAGAGAGACTGAAAAACGCCAGCAGAGATGCCAGGAACGGAGGCAGAGCCAGACGAGGAACTGCCTCCAAGCTGCCCACTCTCAGAGGCTGTGAACGGGGTGTGTGTGTGTGTGTGTGTGTGTGTGTGAGGGTGTCGGTACAGTTTTGTTGCTCGCTGCCAATTTTCTCCTCATCTAAGCAAAGAAGATTCTGGACTAGTCTCCTCCATGGATGGACGTGTTTACTATACATACGCAAAAATATTGACAATAAATCACTTTGTTTGCAAAGACTGCCAGACGCAGGTTTGTCTGGAGCTTAGACCAACTACTGAGCAGCAACAAGCAAACTTCTCGTCTTCTCCATGGTGACTGGGCTCTGGGTCTTTTTGTGCTGAAACTGCACTGATGATCTACACCCCCGGTGCACCTGTAGCGCCCCCTTGCTGTTGTCTGTATTAGCTGTTATCTAGCCCTTCATCAGGGGTCAGCTTTTGACCACAGAGACCTCTGTGGGTCTGATACCAGCGCCACACACACTGCGATGTCAATGGCCAAATAATATGTGGTCAACATCGGACCTGTGGCTGCAACAGCTGAGCTACAGCCTGTAACTGTGCACCTGTATAGTGGAGCTATAAGGAGGTGTTTCCAATAAAGTGGCCAGCAAGTTGAAGCACAAAGTGGGTGTTTCGAATAAAGTGGCCAGTGAACTGAGGCACCATGTGTTTCTAACAAAATGGACAGAGAGAGGAAGCACAAAGTGGGTGTTTCCAATAATGTGGCCAGTGAGTGGAAGCACAAGATCTGAACATGATGATTCAGCTGCATCAGTTTCACAACACTAATCCATTATAAAATAATTTTAATAAAATATCAGCAAATTAAATAAAATGTGTCTATTTTCAGGCATTAGATTTGCCACTAAATAGCTCTGAACCATATGAAGCGTGTAGGACTTGATTTCACCCTGGTGATTAAAAGAGTGACCTCCAGCTCTCAAGCAGGCTGAGTAAATGCATAAACAGTCTTTACTCCTCCTGACTGACTGTTGGCCTAACCCCTGGAAGGGTCACGTCTGGTGATAACAAAGTTGCTGTAGTTTTACATGAATTATGACCTTGTTGAAGAGAAATTAAAACTTTTGTGTTTGTGGGTAGCAGAGAAAACACTATGTGTCCAAAAGTATCCGGACACTTCTCATGAGTGGGTAAAGTTTTGCTCACACACAGCTTGTATAAACTCCATAGAAATGCTTTGACCAACAGAATGAGCCTCTTCGAAGTCTTCATGCCTGGCAAGGGGGTCTAAAGCCAAACAGCGTCAAACAATGACTGTGTATTTGTTGCTTGTGTTTGTTGGTTGTGTGTGTTTGTGTGTGACTGTGTGTTTGGGTATGAGTGTGTGTGAGGTCGTGTGTGTGAATATTAGTGTGTGTGAGAGGGTGTGTGTATATGTGTGTGTGTTTGTGTGTGTGTGTGTGTGTGTGTGTGTGCGTGTGTGAGTGTGAGTATGTGTGTGTGTGCATATGAGTGTGTGTGAGAGTGTGTATGTGCGTGTGTATGTGTGAGTAT
>JBBPCY010033988.1:0-13957 GCA_037974405.1 Brachyalestes nurse | reverse complement strand
AATGAGTCTTGAGCCGAAGGTTTTTAATGGGTAAAAATACTTAAATAAATAAATGGAGAGTTAAATTTGTCTTGTCTATTTTTTTTTTGCTGGTCCGAAAATTGATCCGAACCATGACTTAAAACCGTGATCCGATCCAAACCGTGAGTTTTTTTGATCCGTTGCACCACTAGTGTTAGCTTGTTATTTTATTTTCCACATCTACGTTAGGTTTTCTTCTCTCCTAAAAAGTAGACCCCGTAGGACAAGGTGCTTTTCCATCACTCAAGCTTGAAATCAATTATGTGATCGACATTATTGCTTTTGTTGTGCTTTAGTTTTGTTTAGCAAGCACTGTCTCGACTGTTGGCAGTGTCTTGAGGACAATTTAGATCATTCCTGCAATTCAAGGGGTGACTGGCAAAAAAGATGCTTCGAATCTTAAGAAAAGAAGATGAAAGCTGAGTTAAGCCGCGCACCATGACCGCTTTCACAAATGCTTTGGCTCAGAACAGAACAGGACCTTTCGAACCTACTTTGAAGCACAAAACACCACCTCCTGTAGACCCAGGCTGAATTTCAAAGGCTGACCTTATTCACTGCTTGCAGTGAAACAGTGTTGTTTCTTGACAGTGCCATCCTGTGTGCACTCTTTATACAGATGGAGACCTCTATGCAGCAGCTCCCCTTTACAAGGACGGAACTTCTCTACAGTTCCGCAGGAAAGCTGGCAGGCAAGGCAGTGTGTGGATGTATGACCCATGGATCACAGGTAGGTTAGAAAAATAACACCAGACACACAAACACCTAGTCCACTCTGCAAGAAGAAAGGTACTGTCTAAAACACCTAGTCCACTCTGTAAGAAGAAAGGCACTGTCTAAAACACCTAGTCCACTCTAAGAAGAAAGGTACTGTCTAAAATCTTCAAAGATATAACATGATCTTTACAGTCCATCTATACTTTAAATGAGTTTTACATTACACCACACAAGTACGCTGCATTCAGATTCAATTATGAAAAGATAGCTTTGTACCTTTTCATAATTTCACTACTTTAAACAGAAAATAAGATAACAAGACAGGATTTATAGAGTCAATATAACTTAAAAAATAAAACTTCACTGGTAGATGGTAATTATTTTTATATATAACTATATTGAATATATTGATATTGAAGATGTACCCTTGTGGGTTCTGCTCCAGAGTTTGTATCTTGAAAGGTACATTCTGTTTTCTGAGCTTGTACTTTTGAGGCCTCTAACTGACTAAATATGAAATAAAATAACCCTAACCCTCCAAGTTTAACCATAACCACTTTGAAATAAAATGAAATAAATGTTCCTGTTAAAAGACAGTTTACTGTATTTCGGAAAAGTTGCTGACAATACCTATTTCAGGCTTAGTCGTCTTTATCTTTCATGCCTCAGCTGATCAATACCTTGTTATCAGTTTTCCATGGCTCCACTACTTTGAGTTAACAAGGTCACTTGCCTCCAGTGTCACAGCCAGGGGCTGTGAAGCAGTGAAGTGAAAGTGAAAAGTGAAAGTGTAAGAAAGTGATGCAGTTGCTTGCATGAACGTGTATTTGTTGTAATACAATCATTACTCAGTTAGCTGTATTTCCCATCCAGAACCAACCTTCATCTCTGCCTTCTTGGCCAGAAGAGCTGAGGATCAAATGAATGAGAAGATGTATGTTTTCTTTCGAGAGAAAAACTCAGACAGCAACCCTGAAGCTGACCCTTGGATCTCTAGAGTGGCCAGAGTGTGCAAGGTGCAGCTATGGCTATCAATACCCCTGTTAAACATGCAGCACAGTTTTACATTAACTTTCTGTGTCTGAGTAGTTATAATCTATCGATCACTCTATGCTGGAATATGGCTAAGATGATAATGTTAACCAATGTTGGCATTTCTTTGTACATTCTATATAGCTGTTTTCATCATTGTACAGAGAAATACTCGTCCTCTAGGATTCTACTTTCCTGTGTTTATAAAGGAGAAAAGATCAACTTGCTATCACAATGTTGTATAATGCAGCACAAAAACATTTAAGGTCACCCTCATCAGCCAAGGATTTAAGGCTTGGAAGGCATCTGCTTTCACAGGTGTAGCATCATGTTTAGTTCTGGATTGTCTCTCTTTGCAGGTTGATAGAGGAGGGCCAAAAAGTTTCTTCCAGAATATATGGACAACCTTTCTGAAGGCACGTCTTGTGTGCGCAATTCCTGGCGAGTCTCTGTTCTTTAATCGACTGCAGGACGTCTTTGTACTACACTCAGAAGACTGGAGGCACTCACGTGTCTATGCCCTCTTCTCAAGCAGCTGGTAAACAGCCCCTCCCGGACAAATGCATTAATTATTTCTGTTGTCTTTCCTGGAAGGAAACATTTTTGGCACCCCACTACTCTATACTGCTTACTATGTACATTAAAACTCTCTATGAACTCTCTTTTGTCAAAATTACTTTTGACAAAAATGGCTTGCTCTATCTGGCAGAACTTTGTTCAGTCTGACTGTTGTAAAAGCCCAGACAGCAGTTACTTTTGAAAGATCATGGTTAAGCATTCAGTAAGAACACTTAGCCTAAAGAACATGCAGCATTAGCTAATCAACTATAAATCTGGAGGCCAGCTGTGTCTGGTAGTTTGCCAAAGCTGCTATATAGTGGGATTTCTGGCTTTGTTCAAAGTTATAATGAAGGTGTTTCCTATTTAAGACAACAATGGCATTCAGGCAAAGAACCAAACATGTTTTGGTGTAAGCTGTTACACTCACTTTATGAAAAGTTTAGGTTTATTAATCAGTTATTGATCACATGCTTGTTTGTATTAATGGTGTTCATCTGTTAACTTATTCCACAGGAACTCCACGGCTGTTTGTATTTACACTTTAGCTGAGCTTGATGCCGTTTTCGAGAGTTCCAGCTTTAAAGGCTACAACGGACACATACCCAACCCAAGGCCAGGAACTGTAAGAAACTACTGATGCCTTCCTTGTCACCCTCTTTTTGCGGTTCTGAATGTTTATCCATTTGAACTGTCATGCCCATTACAATGGGCATTAATAAGGAGAGCAATATAAGCCTGTGCATTAAGTTTATCGTAGAATTCTAGGATGGAACATTTTCCTGTACTTTTAGGGTGTTTTCACACATGGTCATTTTCAGTCCTTAAAACGAACTCGGACCCTCTGAAGCGATCTGAACTGAGACCACATCGACAGGTGGTCTCAGTCCGGTTCGCTTTAATTCCGCGGAACGGATCATTTAACTCGTGGGTTAGGAACACAAACCACTCTGGGTTCGCTCCGACAGTTTTCGTTCTCTAGCCTTGCCGTAGGTAGATCACGTGGTACAGCCACAGGAAATAGACAATAAAGAAATAAATTAATAAATACAAACGAGTACATGATAATAATTAACAAAATAAATAAATGAGACCTAGAGATTCTTGTCAAGATCATGTTGCACCACCTCAAAGCATTCTCAAAACCAAATAGTAGCATAGATCTTTGTGGAAAATGTAGAAGTTTGGTAGAGCTTTTAACCATCTACTCTTTTGTACAAAAAAAATTCCCAAGAATGGGGAACCTGAAGAGACAGCAGTGGCAGGTTGGATGAGGAACTAACATGTGAACAGAAAAAGAACTGAGGCCCCAGCTGAGCTGAAGTGGATCGGAAAGAGAACCGAGTCCCCTTTCAAATAAACTCACACTGTGACCATAAAAAGAAGGAGGACTATATGTGGATTATATTGGTTCCTTTAAAGAAGACTATATGTGAAGTGGAGATACTTATGTAAGGAACAAGAAATGGACCAAACAGTCTTCAGTGTTTCCATGTTGCTAGAGCAGATTGTGTGTTTCCTGTTTACCAGTGGTGAGGTATTCTTTTCCACCCTGACAATAGACATTGTTTTTAGTGCTATTTAAAACTAGAGGCACTGTTAAAGGTGCTCTACACACTAGGTCATCTGTCTTTTAATAGAGTATAGAGAAAAGTTCATTTGTTGCAATGCTCTACACTGGACAAAATTTCATCAAAGGTATTAATTGTTATTTCAATGGTTTCCTGAGTGGTTTCCTTTTTTTGACCTTGTCTGCTGATCTGTGTCTGGTTTATGTAAGTATAGGCTGTTCCAAAGCCTATAACCTGTAACCTCTCTATTTCATTCCTCTATTTTGGCTCTTATCATGATCAAGAGAGTTTTGCCTGTTTATGAACGGAAAACTGTAAAAAATGTTTTAATAATTTTAGGCTCCACATAGTGTCAAGAAGTGTACCCTTCAATTTAATTCCTGCAAAACATAAAAACTGTGTTCCAATTTTTTTTTGTTGTCATTTTTTTAAAGTTATCAGTGTTTAAAATTTGCCATTTCAGGTCCAAAATACCATCTTATACAGTGCCGGAACTGAGCTAAAATGTAACCTGGGTCTAAATACAACACTAAATATAATATTTCACATGAACTAGCCACATGTTAATAAATGTCCACACATGTCAATTTATTGTAGGATGTACTCTTTAGTTTTTTAAATATATTTTTTTCCCCCAAATTTAGGTTTGTGCAGTGCATCAATTTCTGCATGCTACATTTAAATCTATACTATATTTCAAGATGGCTATGCAACAAAAAATCAATTTTTAAGCCTTTTGACCCTAGATTTTCTTAAAAGAAACAGATCCCATTTCCTTAACTTTTTTCATGAAAACTGGTAATGCAATTGAATACTAGGTGCTGCTGAGTGGTTACTGTGGTGTTCCAGGTAGTTGCTATGGTGTACGAAAATCTAGCAAAAAGAAGAATAAAAATATAAAGTGAATAGCAAGATTATTGCATATTACAAAGAAATGTGCACTCACTAATAATATTCAGTATAATCCTGTTAATATAAAAAAACACTGGAATCCCAGATTCATCTGTTTCCTTTTTACATTTGCTAGCTGGAGTTGTACCTTTGTTTTTACACTGTCCATCTTATCAACACTATTTTCCTTACAGGTACGCATTTTTGGGGTTTTACAGTCACAGACTGTAGTTTAAGATTCACCAATAGCACAACTCTCTAGTGAGCAGCGACTAACATTTAATTTTATCCTGTTGATATTCTTCTTTAATCACATTTGCATTCATATGCATTTATTTTTAAAACGATAATATCTAAAGAAAAGCATTTAAAATGTGTTTATTAGCTAAACTACGTTCTAGCGTATCAAGCTAGTAGCCCTTCGTATGACTTGGTACCCGTGAAGTAGCTCTCAGTTTCAAAAGGTTGGTGACCCCTGTTGTAGTTAATCTGTTTCTCTGCCTTAATGAGTCCACTCCAGTCTAGAAAGGATAACAAAATTGTCTCTTGAAGGTCCTGTCAGTTTTAGTCAGCTCTATGTGTTTAGCCTAACTAACTTTGCATTTTATAATCTAGCAGAACATGACTCTGATACTTTATGTTTGGTGCATGGATCTATGTCTGTGTGTGAAAAAGGCAGCAGACATGAGGAAACACCGAGACACTTTTACTGACAAGCAAATTCACAAGTGATGTCCACTCACACAGTGAGGGTAACTTGCAAAACAAATCTTGTTTTCTGTGTTTTTCAGTGTGTGGAGGACAGTAGGTCTCTGCCCATGAATACTATGAACATGATTAAACACCATCCAGAAATGAATGACTGGGTCCACCCCATACAGAAAGACTCTCCTTTCTATATCAGCAATAATAATTACACCAGAATCGCAGTAGACAGAGTCCAGGCTGCAGATGATAAAATGTACAACGTGCTGCTCCTTGCCACAGGTATGTAGACCTCCATTTGTATTGGTTTTCATCAGGATAACAGCATGAAAATAAGTTAAACCACTTAAGTTGCTTTTGTTTACAACAACAATAACAATGCAGCATTTCATTAGCATCTCTAATACTATTTATGGCTGATCATTTCATGTTTTGTTTAGCCATATAGAAATCATATTCTTTACTTTGTTGTAGTTTTACAGTGAATTCAACAGTAAATACATACATTCAAAGTCTGTCACTAAATATAGAACTATGCTAGCCTGTTGGATACCGATTGAGATTCTGAGCCTAGTTCTAGTTGTAAAGACAATAAATGTATACAAATCCAGTTTCGTACATAAGAAATGTTTAGGACTGTTCAACTATGAGGCAACACTATGAGCGCTACAGAAATTTTTTGCCCTGTCAGAAGGAACGTCACAGACTTTGAATGTATTACGACAGTTACAACGTGTTCTTTAACAGACATCACTGATGTCGTTATTGAAACTGAAGTTCCTTAAAAAAAACCCTGTTACATTCAGATACATTTGCATGTCTTGAAATCCGGGAAATAAACATATGTGGCTAAGCTTTTATGAAGAAGCCTTTAAGCGGTACTTGCCCTATTTCAGTATAGAACACATGACTTACCAAACAGCATTGTTCATCTAATAAAAGACGGTCATAATTTCACGACTGTAATCTGATTCATTGTTTCTGACCTTAGGGAACCTCATTTAACCCAGCCTAGGCTTTAGTCATCTGTATGTGTGTTTGTTCTGTGCAGACAATGGTATGATCCACAAAATTTTGGAAGATGGATCGAAACCGTTCATCATTTCTGAAACAAGCCTTTGTTACAGTTCAGCTCCTGTGCAGTCTATGAAATTAAACTCTGAAAAGGTACAGCAAACTTGGAACAGTATCTCTTTACTTCACAAAGAAGGAAATTAAAACACATTTTTCACATTAAGCATATAGTAAATCATTGTCTAAACATTTGTCTCACATCTTGACATAATGACTGTGTTGTTTGCTCTAGTGTGGTAATGGTTTAACATAACATTGAACAAGTTTTTGCACTCCCAGTCGTTATGATAAGCAAAGCCTTTTAGACTAACGTTTGAATTTAGTTTACAATACTTTTGCACAGTAGAGTAAACATTATTGTCAACAATATTCCAGATCTAACTGACATTAATTGTGAGGTGCATTGCAATAATGTGATGTATTCACTGCTTTCACCGTCAACCTCTTTAGAGAAAGCTGTTTGTTGGATACCCGGGACAGATGTCTGTATTAGACCTGCAAAGCTGTCATCACTACAATGCCTCCTGTGAGGAGTGTGTTCTTGCCCGTGACCCATACTGTGCATGGACTGAGAATGGCTGCACCTCACAAATCAAGTAGGTTTTCTCAACCTTATCATAACACTTCAGCTCTCGTTACATGTTCACATATTGTCACTGTTGGAACACAGCCTTATATTTATTTACATTGTATGAAAGTATCATGGTGATTGGTCCAAAAGAAATCCTTCAAAATCATTTAGAAAAAGTCTTAATGTTAATGTTAATGTCCATTATAGGTTAATAATGGGATTCCTTTGTCTGCAAAGTTAGCATTTTGGAGAGTTTTTACTGACAGAAATTATACATGTGTTCTTTTTTGGTTTTTTAAAGATCCTGCATCTTTACTACAGTGAGCATTAATACGTAACAAATAATTCATAAGATATAAAAAGAACTGTATAATTTTTTATTGCAGAGGAGGAATACAAAATATTGCCACTGGTGAGACATATGTATGTCATAATAATTCAGGTATGATTTTGCCCTATTTTCCTTAATAACAGCACATTGTACCGAATGCATTTTCATTCTTTTTTTGTCTTTTTGTATCTAAATCACTTCAATGGTTTCCTCTTCGCCTCCAGATAAACTCAGGAGAAGAAAGCGGGACGTATCATCCTCATCACAAGCGCCCATAGAAATAGAACACAGCATTTCCGAGGGCTTCCCATACTATCTCTCCTGCCCCATCGACTCTCACCATGCCACCTACACCTGGGTGCATGGAAAAATGCGCAACCCTTGTCAGCAGATGCAGTCTGACTGCCTCCATCTCATACCAGCTATTACTGTAGACGACTATGGAGTATACATGTGCGAGTCAAGCGAGCGTGATTACGCCAAAGTTGTGAAGAAATACAGAGTATCAAGCGGTGCCTTCAAGATGGTGGTGCAGAGGAAGTGGCTGTGGATTCTATGTGCTGCAGTTCTTTTCACAGTGTACCACCCAGCATAGAGAGCAGTAAGCCTGCAGTCCTGCTGTTTGTTCTGCCTTGTGATACACTAGAGACTGCCATGATAATGTGGAAGTGTTTGTGTGTGAACTGAATGTGACAGGGCTGAGTGTGGTTATAGGGTGGTTAATTAAATACAGCAGAATTAGGTCACTTACTGACACTCCTTATGTTTTCATTAGTTGTCAGGCTTTAGTCATAGTGACTAACATTGGCTGATATTTAAAGCAATATACCACTATATATAAAATAAACTAATCTCACAACTTACAGGACTTAAAGGATCTGAGACCCACACAATATTAGGTTTTAATGTTATGGCTGATCGGTTTGTATACATAAAAGTGTGTGTGTGTGTATGTAGTGAGATTAGTTTGAACAGTACATCCCACAGATGCTCAGGCAGATTGAGATCTAAGAAAACTGCATAGCCTACAGCTTGAACTCTTAATGTTCTTCAAACTGTTCCTCAAACAATGTTTGCAAGACACATAATTCTGCTGAAAGAGATCACAGCTGTACCGTTAAAAAGAAGAGGTGTTTGCAACACACATTTTTTGACATGCTGTTAGAAATGAGGAGCTTGTGGTTGTAATGTATATCTGCAACATCAGACTTTTGCTGAGTCCTCTCTCAGTAATAGAAAAATGTGTCTTCCCCATTTCACACATTTCCTCCCCATTTCTGCTGTTTGATGTGCAGTGTAGCATATTCTGGTATTTTGAACGTTGACTTAATTTTAGGTGGGGGATTTTGTAATGGTTTGAGGTTAGAATGATAGATCCCACAGGAAGTTTCAACCCATAATCTCATGGGAAGCTGTAATGGACTTGAAAGCACTGGACGTTTAATAGTTTGCACTTCTTTTTACTGTATGAGTTATGCAAGATCAGTAACAACAGTTTATTCTTGATATTCTTTATCATGCATTAATTTATTAATTCTTTATATATTTATGTATCATGCTACAGAGTATTTTATGACTTAAGCTAAATTTATTAATAACATTTTTTTTGTGAAACATACTAGCTTATGACCTGTAGTGGTGAAGTAAAGTTGTTCTCTCTCAGAAGTTTTGAATCAACAGTCAGGATGACATTGTGTTATCTGCCACAGGGAAACTGCATCCTTTGTTCACTGCATCCTTTAAATTTTTAACCATGTTCCTTTACGTCATGGAAATCACTTTGTTAAGGGATCAGTTACTGAAAGTTACTGAATGTGTATTGTGCTTCCTCCATGTTGTTTTAACAGTGACATAATTTCATTCTTTTGCTGTTGAACATCTGTTTAAAGCTTTCTCGGGAAACTCATCTACTTTTATGTCTAAAATAATGCTTCGGTTATGCCTAAGAGCTTCTCTACCATTCTAACTACTTTGGCAGTCATCATCAGTTGATTCAGAATAATTTCATCTAAACCCTCACAGGATTCAGCAGAGCGACATCTGTGCTCCTTTCCAGAGTGATATCTGTGCTCTACAGTCCACTAGAAAACATTTCCCTTATATTTGTAAACCGAGACTTAAATGAAGAGCTGCTAAAAGACTAAGATTCCACCAGAGAAAACAGGTTCGCTCCACTATTGACAATTCCAGTGTGAACAAGTTCTCCAGCCAGTTCGCTGTAAACTAAGCCAGTGGTTCCCAACCTGGGGTCCGGGCCCTCCTTAGGGGGGCGCTAGAGATCGCAGGGGGTACGCACTATTTTGTCTGCACAGAGGTTACCAAAATTATATTTGTACACATTAAATTAATAAAATGTATTCACTGTTTTATTTATTTAAAATGTTGGAGAAACATAAAAGTGTGTGTGTGTGTGTATAAGAGTATAAGAACAAAAACCTACAACCGCTGTTTATTTTTGCAAATAAATGTTTGTAATTAATCACTTTATTCTTTTTGTGCATCTATGTGAGTAGGAGTTGGGGTTGGGGGGCCTGGCTTGTCTTGGACACAGGAAAGGGGGGCTTCAAGGAAAAAAGGTTGGGAACCACTGAACTAAGCGACATGTCGGGAAGGGTAATGTTGATGACGAAGTAAACACACAGTAGAAATTAGAGAACATTCTTAATGCTGGCCAGTGCTTGCAGAAACCATTATGGAGCCAAAACCATTATGTACAAATGGTTCACTGCTGTGGAGATGCGAACATGATACAGCAAGACTGCTGCAGTTGCCATTCATCAGCCCTGCTCCTGATCTGCCTGCGGCTCCAGCCCAGATCTAATGCACCTAATCCAGCCTATTGGATTGATGACCAGATTGAGACATGTTCAATTAGAGTTTGCAGATCTTAAAAAGCAGGGCTGTTGACATACTGTATTTGTGCTAGTTAAGGAGATGTTTTTTGAATGGATGAAGTTGGTCTGGAAAAGAGAATCTGCTAAATATCCTAAATGTGTTGTACAAGTATGTTGGATACACTAGATTTGGCCTGTTTGAGAGGCATAGGGCACCTAAGGGTACAGTCTGTTTTAGCTTGATTAACTGTGTCAGTGTCTTTTCTCGGATCTCCTAGATAATCTGTCTTAAGTCATGAAATGCAGAGCCAAATAAGGAGTTCATAATAGCTGTGAGTAACTGCATGCTACTGAGAGATGCAAAGGCAACTAAGGGACTTGTCATGTCCTCCTTAGACTGCCTATACAATTTCTACCTGAAAATAAACCTAGTACAATAGCTCAGTGGAAATTCATTTCATGATTCATTCCAAACAGACAGTCTCATGCGTCAGTATAGATGGGAGTGTCACTGATGACGAGGTATCCCCCTACACATCTGCATGTTTCCTTTTTAGCATGTGGTCTGGAGACTTTATGGTACAAGAGGTAACAACAATTTTTTTACAGGCTGTGGAAGTTCTGTAATGTCTAGACAGTGGTCATTTTATTGACTTTTTTTAATATTGTTTAATTATGTTGTGTTGTGTGTGTGTGTTTTTATTTGGATGGTTTTGGTTAAATTAGAACATTTTGGGGAATCATTTTTCCTACACATGCTATAATAGTTTAAACAACTTTGCTCACTCACAGAAGTATCTCAGTGCTATGAAGAATTTACTAACAAAGCGCTTAGACAGATGTACTGACATGAATGTATTTTAAGAGACTCCTTGAACATAGTCCACTTATATAAGACTGTGTATATTGCTTGAGGAGAGATAAATTAGTTTTGAAAATCTGGTTGCTCTAGTTGCACTCTGAAACCAAAGAACAATATTTATAAACTGTCTTTGGCCTCTGTAAAGTTGTCAAATAATCTGCAGGCCCTTTTGGAGGGACGTCATTTTTATATGCTGCTAAACAGTGAGCTGAGTAATTGTATAGTTCAAAAATACAATCAGCCTGATGCTAGATTTGGATGCCTTAGCCTTGGGTCGGGACTACACACCCCCTCATTTCCAGTCATTGTCACAGCTTGTCCTTTCTCACTAATTGGCTTGATTCTATCTAAGGCACTTAGTCGCAACAAGGGCTTAGTCACAATAAGTCTTAGTCTTCTACAAATGAGAAGTCGTACTCAAATGTAAAAAGTGAATAAAATGTAACGTTCAAAACATTCTTTTAGCATCTTTGTTATTTATTTTCTATCCTCTTCACTTACAGTGGTGGCTAGGATTACGGAAAATGACCTTACATTCTAAAATATTTATTAATCCCGATAAATGGGCCATTAAAATATTTAAGGACACACTTAAATATTTTAATGGCTCAATTTTCGGGATTGACATTTTGGCATAGAGTTTTCTGATATGCAGCAGCAATTCCTGTTGTCCATCTCATACCTATTTATAAACATAGCATCTCAGGCCAAGTACAGAGTGCACTTGTTAGAAAGGATTTCCAGCCAAGCTGGGATAATGCCAAATGGAAGCAGTATCCTATTTCTAATGTGAGCACCACCTTTTATTGTTACCACCTATAAGGCAGTGACACTGTCCAGAAAGAGTTTAGTATTCACCCCCATTTTGGATAACATGAAGGTGAGACACTATGAAATGATGGTTTTAATGGTGCCAAACATTTTTCAGACCTGTGGATAAATTGTCTAAAAGTTACAACGTAAGTCTATATATATTTATTTCAGTGTCCCAACTATAAATATGTACTATAAGTTCATGTCTACTTGCGTGTGAAAATTGGCACAGGCCTGTTGTGTCAAACATCACTGAAAATATATGCCATATGTATTTTCTTTATACTAATGACAACGATCCCACACTGGGTAATGTAAATCTGATTCTTAAAACAAGACACATTCAGAGCAATAATTATTTCAAGTTGATCAATTTGATCAAGTTTAATTATATAGCACATTACCATACACAAGAGGTGAAAGGTAATTCAAGTGTGCTGGCTCAAATGCAAAACACAGCATTAGCGTTAGCATTAGCATCAGCATCAGTGTTATGTAAGCATTAACATTAGCATAACATTAGCATTGCATTAGCATTAACGTTAGCATAGCATTAGCATATAATTAGCCTAGCATTAGCAGTAATTTACCATTAGCATAGCATTAGCGTTAGCCTAGCATTAGCATTAGCATTTACATAGCATAGCATTAGCATTAACGTAGCATTAGCGTTAGCATAGCATTAGCAAGGCATCACTGTGTGTGTGTGTGTGTGTGTGTCCCAATACTTTTGTCCACATAGTTTTGTATGACAGCTCTGTCCCAATACTTTTGGCCATATTGTTCAGTTGTGTCTTTGGGGGCGTGGCCTGAGGTGTCACTTGAAGTTTCATAAGGCTTGGTCACTGTATGGAGCCTGAAAGTCTCTTCTTGTGAAACTGCATTAATTTCAATGGGGTTAAAAATGAATGGAAGTGAATGGGGAAAAAAAGAGATGAGCGAAAGAAAAGGAAAAGACGAGTGCAGGTCATCACCAACCACGTTTGTGTGTCAAGGAAGTTGGCCTGAGGTATCACATGAAGTTTGGTGGGTTTCGGACGAAGCGTGTCTGAGCAGGACGAACTGAAATTTGAGGATTTAGGGGCGGTGCCTATACTTTTGCAAATCGCTTTCGGCGGAAAAACAGGAATAACGAACGAACGACAAGATGTAGCAAAAAAATAAAAGCCTTTGGCTTCTGTGTCTTGAGCAAGCACACTAACTACAAGATGCATTACTGTGAGAAAATACAAAGTGTGATTGCATGCCTGCTATAAACCAGTATTTGGAGACAAAATTGGGGCAAAGTCAAGTTTGTGTTAAATTAACGGTCCATGCAGTCTCGAACTTTAGATGTTGTGGTACAGAAAATAGCTCTTTAACTGCTAAGTAGGCCATTTATGGGAACAGCTGAATGCTTGGCAGCATTCGTGGGCTGCTTATATTTAATTACAACAAACCGTCACATCTTTTTTTATATAACTGACCTCAGCTTCGGTGTCAAGAGGGGTTTATGAGCGTGCTGTGAGTTTTGCCCCATGTTTGTTTCTTCACGTTTGTTTTTTCCTCTTTCCACCGCATCTATATACATGGATTCACCGAATATCTTTCAAACAAAAAGTGGCTCGACCATTTTCTCTCTCACTGCATGCTTCAGACTGTCTGATAAAATGCTATGCAAAGCCAGCATGAAGTTCAGTTACTGCAAAAGCATCCAAACAAACCAACAAACAAAGAGTCCAGACTCTTTAAGGTGCTTCTGTCTCCATAAGAATGCACTCACTGACAGAACAGGCTGCACATGAGACTGAGGTCTCTGCGTCTGTGGACTACAGGGGAATAAAGACCCCCAGCGCTGGACTGTGGAGTCTCTGGAGTGATGGAGCTCCATCCAGAACCTCTGGGATCCAGAACCTGATCATCCAGCATCAGTACCTGACCTCACTAATGCTCTCATACAATCAAATCCTCACAGCAATGTTCCAACATCAGTACCTG
>JBBPCY010033977.1:0-13957 GCA_037974405.1 Brachyalestes nurse | reverse complement strand
TATATATGTTAGGCCTTTTTTAAGTCTGCTTATCCGTCATCAAAGCCGAAGTCGAGTCGACTAGTCGATTGATGACGTCATCACACATGCAGCGGAGGAACACAGGTGTCCAACACTGAGCAACTTTTATTAAAGTTCAGTCAACATGACAACACCAACTTGCAGATTGTGCAGGTCACCGTGCTGTTGGTGTGTCTAGAGTCAGGTATCTCCACACGTGATGTGTCTGTCTCCTCTGCTGCCGTGTCTCTCATTTTGTGGTTTTGTGTGGAGATTCCACTCGTGCCAACGGTACCACCCTTTTTATGAAGGGACTATAATAATTGGTTAAGACATGGAACGTGTGTTAGCGTCAGCCAATCAGAGGCAGAGACTGCATTGTGTAGGTTAACTTTTATCGGGGGCAGCATAAACAGCATATGTTCAGCAGCAGTGTTACAGTGACATGAAGTGGTCAAGCCCAAAAAAGCAACAAACTTTCAAAATAATAGTAATAAAAAAATGTGTTAATGCACGATAAAATAATTGTTGGTGTTAAGTAAATAATGGCTGCGTTAACTTGTGTGTGTGTATATATATATATATATATATACTTCAGTATTCAACGGTTCAGCAGTATGACACCTCAACCTTAACCTTACAGCAGCCTAATCCAAAATGTTCTTGTTGGGCACATTTAGCGTCCATATTGAGCAACGTGCACACAAACACGTACTGGTCCAAAAATCAGCTTTGAGAAAATCAAATAGAATTGAAGGGGAATTTCACTCCTCAGTCAAAATGTCAGCATTATTGAGGTTATCTGAGTGGTTTGACTGTACAATAGTCTGTAAAATAGTAGTAGAAAGAAAATAATCAGCTTGGAACCAGGGGTTGCAGTGTCTACAACGTAAGCATAGCCATTTTATTTACTAGGCAAAACACCAGTGACCTGCACACATCTTCAGAACTTTCAAATGTAATGGTTAAATAGTGAAACATGTGAAAAACAATGTTTCTGCTGGTGTTACTACTTTGGTAACACCTTGCATGTACCACAAATAAATTTTAAAAAGAAAAATTTTAGACCAAAATCTCCACAAAATGACCACAAAACAATGTCTCAGACATCAGGTAGCATATTCATATCCATTGTAAAGAAGTTTTGAAATGAATTATTATTGTTTTTTTATGACTGAAGATAAGAGTAATTTCTGGTTTGCTCAAAAAGAACCTATCACTATCGTTCCACACAGAGAAAGCAGTTCAGCACCTACCTATGTTATCTTGTCTGGCCTCTGTTCGGGTCTGGACCAAAAAACAAATGGTGTCTGTTTACTCAGCGTGTTTTAAGGGCTTTTGTTGTCTAAACCCCCTCCACCCCCACCTCGTCCTACATGCACATACAGACACAACCAATAGAGATGCAGTTCAGGGCCTTGGGCTTCTACACTATCTGCAGACACTGATTTTCTCATGCATCTTTTTAAAATAACACTGGGTAACACATTTTTATGAAGGTCTGTTTTATTGCAATTTTTAATGCTTCTTAGTCATGTTTTGGACACTGATTCAGAAAATCACATCAGGTTTTTCCTACCTTCAATGGTTCTAGAGATGTTTTTTTAAATGTCTATTTAGTATATACGAGCAATCCGCTTTAACCAGCATGCGTGGAATTTGCAAAATATTAACACCACTGGGAGCAGCAATGTTTATTTTGCATGCACAAATAAAGTAACCATGCAAATAACCCTCAAAGCTCAAAGTTATACGTATAACAAAAGGCCATGTCAGCCGAGCTGCCATGTTTCGTTTTTTCTAAAACTGACGTTTCTAACTAAACCCTAGAAGCTACATGAAAATAAACGTCACCACCGAAATCAGCGTGCCGAGACTGTATAAGAAACACTACAAAATGTAATGAAACAAATTGCTGTTGCCTGGTGTAATCACTTTGCCTCCTCATTGATAATGGAAGAGTAGAACTGACCATTTGTAAGTGGGTCAAGCATGGAGAGTGGAATACAAAAGTGAATACAGTGGAACAGTGAGTCCCACATTAGAGAAGACGGAAGAAGAACAGAGAAAAGAAGAACAAGGAAAACACACTATGAATCGGAACAGTCTTCCAAATCCTGGATGTTAATTCAAGAAGCTGATAAAGTCTAATTTGACTCGTGTGCTTAGTCTTCTTTGAGCTTCCCACTTATTGGACTGTGGACCATTTGTTGTTGTTTGTTCAAGCCCGCCATTTGGTAATCACATCACAAGGAAGGTCACGAAAACAGACTCCCACTCAACCATTGTAATGTACTTTTTAAACTGAATACATTATTATTTATATTGTGCTTTGACTGAAGATAACAGTAATTTCTGGTTTGCTGAAATGAAGAATCTCATGAAGAACCCATCACTATTGTTTCACAGAGAAAGCAGTTCAGCACCTACCTCTGTTATCTCATCTGGCCTCTGTTCAGGTTGGGACCAAAAAACAAATGGTGTCTGTTTACTCAGCGTGTTTTAAAGGCTCAAGAGACAGAACCTGCATGATCTCAACGATCTTCTCAAAGCTATCGTGAATTTAGATTAGATTCAAGTTTAAAAAAAAGTGTTAATGGCCTTATTCATTCATTACAGACATGATTTCTTCAGGGCACTCATGATTATCCATGATTAAAATTTCGAATTGATTGAAAGGAATTGATTGAAAGTTATATCATTGATAAGTATTTGATAAACAGGGCATCTGTTAAGAAGTGAAGTAGCAACTTTTGTTACATGTGAACACACTGAATCACACAGTGTGAAATTTTGTCTCTGTATTTAACCCATTCACAGAGTAAAGCAGCCGGCAGCCAGGAACAGCAGTGTGTGGGACGGTACCTTTCTCAAGGGTATCTCAGTGGTGCCACTGGCAGTCCTGGGATTGGAATCCGCAGCCTTACAATCAGAGAGGCAACTCCTTAACCACCAGGCCACCAACTGCCCTATGATGTGTTTTGTGGTCTGACTGGTCTTCACAAGAAGGTACAGCTCTCATTTTTCTTCCTAATTGCAGTAATCTTCTGGCCATTGACTTCCATTGCTTTTCATGGTCTGCAAGGGGTTCGTTTTCTTCAAAACAACTTACCATTTTGACCACAATATGCATTTTTTCAATAGGTTGATTGCTATTGTCTAGCTCTCTCTTCTTTTTAATTTTGAAAAGAACACAATTAGCCTCTAAATGTCAAAGTCAAAGTATAACCGAAGAGAAAAAAGTGAATTAATTTCTTCACAAATCCGTTAAAATTGCATTTAACTACTCCAGCAATTTCTGGAATTTTTTTTTCTTTTTTTCGAGAGGACACTGGATACCACGTTGGTCTAATGTGGAAATGCCAGTGTATTTTTGCAAACATTTCCAAGAACAAAATCAGGTTAGAGAGATTGATTTTACTAGTGCAAACAGCAGTTTGAGCCTTATTTTCCCTCTTAACTGAGACCAAAGTGCAGCTTCGAGTCAACCAAATGTAGGTGATTGTCAACAAAGGTATTGGGACACACCCATTTTTCAGGGTTTGGGCTAGGCCAAGGGCAATCTTAATGCTTCAGCAGACCAAGACATTTTGAACAATGCCATGCTTCCAACTTTGTGGACACAGTTCAGGGAAGAACCTTTTCTATTCCAGCAGGACTGAGCCCCAGTGCACAAAGCCAGGTCCATAAAGACATGGCTGGATGAGTTTGGTGTGGAAGAACTAGACTGGCCCACACCTCAACCCCATCCAACACCTTTGGGATGAACTGGAATGGAGATTGTGGGCCAGACCTTCTTGTCCAACATCAGTTTCTGACCTCATAAATGCTCTATAAAATGAACGGGCACAAATTCACACAGAAACTCCAAAATCTTGTGGAAAGCCTACCAAGACGAGTGGAAGCTGTTATAAGTGCAAACGCTATGGATTTGAATGCAATGTCATAAAAGTCTCAGTTGGTGTAGTTGTCAGACGTCCCAATAATTTTGTCTATATAGTGTCCATATACATTCCAGCCCTCATGAACTAAAGAGGTGAGGTTTTCCTTTGAAGACTTTTAAAGATCAGGCAGAATCCATCAAATATGCCGTGGCCAGTAATCAGAATACACTGAGTTCTGTTTGAAGGTCTACCAAACAGAGACAATCCAATCAAGAATAAAAACAGCCCCATGTCAGTTATGAGTGTTGAGCAACATCAAAGAAATGGCAGAGAAGGTCAGCAGAGGAAAGCAGGGACAGGGATCAATGACTTTTAGCATCTGTTAGTTTATTTCTAGTACACATGGACTTGCGTATGTTCTCTTTTTCCCCAACTCAGATGTGGATGTTTTCATGAGTGCAGCAGCATTCTTGTTCAGTAATGGTGTTTCTGTTCAACACAGTTTAGTCTCCCTTTTAACATTAGCTAGTAATGCAATACTGTAAAATACTGTGAAAGCAGTGGATTTAATTTGTGACCACATTGGGGTTATTAGTAAAGTTTACTGCAGAGGAGTACAAGCTTGATGGGGTTAATGACTGATAATGAGAGAAAAATGAGTTAACATGTTGCTAGGCATGTAGCTTGTATGAATGGAACAAAATTCCAGGTCTGGAAATGCTGCATGCAATGAAATGGTCTTTAAATATGGCATGTATATGTGCACATTTATACACACACACACATATATACACACACACGCACACGTTTGTGCATATTGCAGTGTAGTAAAAAAATATCAAGATATTATTTATAAGCCATTTTGTCCACCTCTATATGTTTCTTAGCCACAAGAGTTTTTGTTTTGGTAAATCTCGTCCATTTCACTTGACCACACGAGAAGCCAAGGATAAAAACACCCATGCTCTATGACTGGATACTGATCAAATCATTCCAATCAATCAAGCATCCTCTTGCACTCTGGGCTGACAAAAGCATCCGAGCAGCACGTGGTAACACTGATAAAAGTAGGTTGAAAAAAATGGAAGTGATGTAAGCGCTGATGTGCTTTTCATGAGTCAAATCTGCTCTGGTCACAGCGGGGACACGTTTTAGTAAAAAGTGTAAAATGGAATCAAGCCAAAGTACGTCCAGATGCAATCTGGAGAGGAAATCTATTACCACTGATGAACAAAAAGCCTTGCATCTCCAAAATACGAACAGGGAAAGGACAAAACGTTATCTTTCATTGGAAGATAAAAAAAAAGTAATGTTTGACCATTTTTCTCAGTCTATTCAACATGAAACTCTACCCAAATATAAGGGGTCAGAAAATGAAAAAAAAAAAAAAAAATCAAAATAGAGATAAAAGATTGTTCCGAGAAAGCCATGATATTTTAAAGGTAGGTGTAAACAACCTTTATTTCCTTGTTTTCGGATTCGGCAATCTGGTGCTAAAACTGCACCCATTTACTTCACTCGGTTTTTCCCAGAGGTTCATGATCTAAAGAAAGGAACTGTGCCATTCCCTTCTGACTGTATGAAGGCTTTTACATTAAATAAACAACAACCATGACACACTGAAGTCCCACTGTCTGTTGGACTGCTTGGAAAGATCTGAGTGACCAAGACAAAGCCCAGAAATGGAAAGAATTTAAACTTTGCTTAAAACATAATTTTGTTGTGCAAAATGGCTGCTTGGACTTCAGCTGACGTGGCAGTTTGCATGATCAACTCTGTTGGACACAATTAGACAGAAAACACTATTAGATAAACACACAGCCAGTTTTAGGTCATAATTCCAATCAGTCCTTCATCGCCGGTCCCATTTCCTTCAGGGCTATCGCACGCCGCTATGATGCCCAGGCCAAGTTCTGCAAGGTCCTCCTGCATGCTCGCGGTCATCATCATTTTAGGCTCCAGACGGTTACACAGTGTTCTGTAGGAGGGCAGAGGGTAGCCCAGTTCTCGCAGGAATTCGTACCCCTTGACTCCAACAGCACAGCGGATCCTGCGGGCAGTCAGAACTGTGTCATGTGACCACACAGCCCGCCGTGAGCGCTTAGCCAGAGTCAGGGCCCGGATCTGGTCCTCATAAAGAAACATCTGAAGTCCTTTCTCCATCTTGCTCAGTTTGTGGAGACGTTTCTTCATCTCCTCTGCCTGAAAAACGAGAGCAAAAACAGGTATATGAGAAAAGTTTGGGACCGTTTAACAACCCGACGTGGTGCATGAAGACTAAGGTATGAAACAATGCTAAACTGGTTGCAGTACTTGTTAGCTACATCAGCCTAAACTGCTAAAGAAGCAAACGTCAGGCACCAAATGTAAAATGTGATTTGGCTAATCGATTTGGGTTGATTTGAGTGGAAATTGTGTTTTTGGCCAAACTACTGCTGAATGGTATGAAGTGTAATTTACTCAATTTTCCTCAGATTTAGTTGATCAGGTAAGTCAATTCAAATTGGCATTCAAATGTTGCTTCTTCCACTTAGCACTGGACCAATAGCTCTTATCTCATAGCAAGTCACTGTGTCCTAGACAGCATCCAAAAATCACCACCACCTTATTAAAGAGCTGAATGCTATTTGAAAGGGCTGATAAATTTTTGGAGAACTGATTTACAGAGATTTGCGTAACAACTGGCTTTACAGTAGCTATACAGTAACCCCCAAGTTTTACGCGGATCAGGAGTTGCGGACTCAGTCACACGCAGATTTTTTTTGAGAAATGAACTCATTGTTTTATGCGGAAATCCCCACAATAACGAGGAAACTGCAAATAACCTCCGCCTTTTTTTTGCTTTTTTGTAGCCGTTCACCTCGCCGCTGTGTCCCGCGACCTTCCGAGTTGCATATCTTGTGGGGAAAGCACTCCACAGTTTGGTAGATCTCCAGGAGACCTTTCCAAGAGCCCTCATTTGTATTTTTAGCCCGAGTGGATCAGGGCTTATTCACCGAAAAACGTTCACTTCGCTGCGGTGTCCCAATACTTTTGTCCCGCAACCTTTCGAGTTGCAAATCTCAGCGGGAAATTTAAATTAAGAGGCGAATACGGGTTTACCTTTACGTTTTCTTTAAGGGTAATGCATTAAGTTTAAAATGACATTTAAGTGTTCTGGGAGCATATTTAGGGTGTACACTATAAAAATAGGCATTTTTAGGCATTTTTTTTTTACCAAAGCACAACAACGTGGTTTTTCACTATATGCGGACACTCTAGGAACGTAAAAGCGGGGGTTACTGTATTAGCTATGTAGCAACATTTTGACTCTTGATGGCTAATGGAAATTTACAAAAAAGAAGTTAAGACAATTTTCCCCTTCAGTTAAATCTAGTCAAGTTAAGCTGCCAGCCTGGAAAAGAGACATTTTGTCCACACACTCAAAACTTTTTAAATGCCCAAAGGTAACCACTCCATTGCAGATGATAATGAATGCTATAATATGGAAAGAGTGTAGAACACAGGTTATAACCAAATTGAGAGCGCTCAGCTAAACAGAATCTTTTTCTTTTTCTGTCCTTATTATGACCCAGTTCTCAGTTTGGCACTGGACCTCTCTGCATGAATCAGGCCCTGTCCTGTGTGTTCTGGTGGAGAATAAGCACTGGCCTCTCTCTGGAGCCGGGCGGTGTGCTGCTGCTGCTGCTCCAGCTGACTTTTATAGTGCTGGCAGAGAGAACAAGGTCGCTCCTCCTCTGCTCTCTGCCGTCCTTCTTCTTCTGGATCCACACGCGGCTGCCGGCGGGCATAACCATGGTCCCCGATGTTCAAATCTTTGTCCACTGAATCAACAAGACAAAATTAGATTAACTCAGTTCCCCAATTCTGTATTTCTCAGTCCTGGTCCTCGAATTGTCCTGCGCTACAAGGAAAGGCTTGATGAATCAGGTGTGCTCAAGCAGGCACTAAAATATGATCAGATCTTTTTTCGAGTCCAGGTAATTTAAAAAAAAATATCGAGTAGAAAAAAAAACATGAAAAAAAAACAAGATTTCTCAGTGAAGCGGAACAGTTTATTTCAAAAGAGCCAGGATCTAACATATCTAACCGGATCATTTGCTATAAATGAAATGATTCCTATTTATTTGCCCAAAAATAACATCTAACCTTTTTCTGTCTTGAGGCTTGAATAAATGACAGATTATTTGTATAAGCGCTCATGTATAAGAGCATATGGCTGTTTGGTCGCTTCTAATAGCTCTAACTTATCGACATGCCATGAGCTCTGTATCAATACATTAAAGGGCCATCAGTTTAAAAAAAACTGCCTGGTAGAATCAACTGTATGGACAGGAGAGAGAGCGGTACGCATTGAAACTTTAACAATGTTTATATTCCACTTTTTTTTTTAAATCAACTTTTTATGACATTGGCACTTTATAGCCTATTTCCCTATTTACAACAGATAACACTTAATAATGTACGCTATAATAAATACTGCAGCTCTTGTGATTTGCTAGTGCAATTTAAATATAAAATGTAAAGCAGAAAAAGACATGGTATATTTGTGCAACAGGAACTGGACGTGCAAATTTTGGGCCAATGCAGATATTTTTCATGTATACTGGCTGCTAATGAAAAGAACTATATTGATGGTGAAGCACTTATAAAATATCTAACTTGGGAGACTGAATTAAAATTCTAAATTTCAAAGGAATACAAATGTTTTCAACTTTTCTACAGTAATATCTCCTCAACACTGTTCTCATCCTGTGCCATAAAATATCAGTATGAAATTAGATCAATTATGATGTCATTTATTCAATTCAAGCAATCATTTTTGAATACTTATATGACCCTGATATTATCTTGCATTATCCTGCTATTGAACAGACTTGGATTTTCTGCCAGAAGTCTCTTCTCTATGAGATGATTAACAGCTGGAAAGCCATATTTCTGCACAAAATGCCCGCATATGAAAGTCACCACAAGTACCTGGTTCATGTTTAACAGGGAAGGTAACATTAGGAGTGATGGGTGAGGGTGGGTCTGGGACATTGAACAGTGTGGGAACCGCATTGGGCTTCAGTTTCCTTCCCCCTGCTGGTGAGCGGGCGACTTCTTCAAACTGGCTCTCCTCAAAATGATCCTGAAAGCCATAGATAAAAAAGGCTATTTTAGTAAAAGGACAACACATCAATGAGCCAGTGTACGCTTCTGCATTTTTCCTGACCCAGCTGCATGAAAATACACCATATGGACATATGGAACGCCATGCTTCCAACTTTATGGACACAGTTTGGGACAGAACCTTTTCTGTTCCAACATCAATGGGCACAAATTCCTACAGAAATACTTGTGGAAGCTGTTATAGCTGCAGGATGAACCCCATGGTCGCTAAGGCGGAGCTCCAACAATCTCTTATGGAAATAGGAGAATCATCCAGAGGGTCAACCATAGCTAACGCACTCCACCAATCAGGGCTTTATAGTAGAGAGGCCAGACTCTAAAAGGCACATTATGGATTCACAGACTGCAAGGAGCAAGATCCTCTGGTCTGATGAAACCAAATTATACATTTTTGGCCTGAACTCTAAGCATCATGTCTGGAGAAAAACAGGCACTACTCATCACCTGTGAAACATCCCTACTGTGAAGCATGGTGGTGGCAACATCATGCTGTGGGGATGTTTTGGTCCTAATCTGGTTGACTAGTCTGCATAGAGGGTAAAATGACAGCAATCAAATATAGAGAGACTCCTCAAGTGCTCTGGAACTTGGACTAGGACGACAATCTTCCAACACGCAATGACCCAAAGCACACAGTCAGGGTACCAAAGGAGTGGCTTCAGGAGGAGTCTGTGAAGATCCTTGAGTGGCCCAGGCAGAGTCCGTTCTATTTTGAATCAAATCTCTGGAAAGACGTAAAAATGTCTGTCTACCGGTGCTGCCCTTCCAATCTGACTGGGCTTGAGAGGATCTGCAGGGAAGAATGAGAGAATATCCCCCAAAACAGGTGTGCCAGACTTGTAGAGGCATACCCCAGAAGACTTGAGGCTGTGATTGCTGCCAAAGGTGCTTCAACAAAATGTTGAGCAATGGGTGTGAATACTCATGAAACTTCTGAAACAAGCTTTTGGCAATAAAAAAAATTGCATATATTTACATTTTGTCATTATGGAGTACTGAGTGTGGATCTTTGAGAAAAAAAACTATACTAAAATCTATTTTAGAATAAATCAGTAATTTAACAAAATGAGGAGAAGTGTGTGTGTATATGTGAGTATACATAGTCACACACAAACATGTCATATTTGTATAGCGTACTTTTAATATAGAATAGCCGTCCAAGAAGAGTGGAAGCTGTTAAAGCTGCAAAGGGGGGGGGCGACTAACTCCATATGTATTAATGTCCCTGTTGGTGTAATGGTCAGGTGTCCCAATACTTTTGTCCACGTTGTGTGTGTGTGTGAAGGTTGAGTCTCCACTTGCCTGACACAGTCTGGAGCAGGGGGTCGGCACGAAGTCCCGGCGACAGTTTATAAGCCACTTTCTCATTCGCACCGGGTCCTTAGGGAAGCGAAACAGCTGCTTCCCGATGGTGGTGGAGTTGGAGCAGTTTGGAGCAGAACATCCTCCCATGACTGTTTTTTTATTCCTGTGCTCTTATGACCAAACTACAGTTAGCCTGGCTGCTACCGCCACGGCAAACACGGACGATACGTAGGTCCGAGAAGAGCGTTTCTCTCGAGTAAAAGAGCAAACAGGAGTATGTTAGTCGTTAATAGGAATCCATTCGCGGTGGCTACACCTATAAACGCCTCTAAAAGAAGACAAATTTGGTTTATAAAGAAGTGCAACTCCGAGTTTGTTTGAGCCAAAATGGCGTATGAAGGGTTCGCACGGCGTCCTTGTTGGGCATATGTCGATTCTCTTGTCGCACCCTACTCCTTATGAAGCCATCGCATCCACACTTAATTAGTACATGAAATGCATATGTGTGTATATATGTAGATGAAAGGTTTACACTGAACTCTTGTGAAATATATGTATGGTGCAATATATCCATTCTGGAAGGTTTAAAGACACTTCCTACTGTTACACCTCTGTATGATACGCATTTACATCCCATTCGCACTACATTGCTATGTTTCTGTCATTCCTTGCGCTTTGTTCAATGTTGATAACTACCTCCTGTGCAATATCATGCTAATGGAGCAAGACTGATCATTCTGGAAGGTTTACATCTCATTCACACTATACGGTTACATTTCTGTACATTGCTGTGTTGTCTGTTGTTTCTTGTAACTTGGACCCTGTTGAATGTTGCTATATGTTGCACGGTGGTCCGTCGAGTAACATTTCATCGCACCAAGTATGTGTTCACTGTTAGTGATGACAAAAAAACTCAAACTGAACTTTGAACGTTGGCAACAGAGAGTTTTCTTAAACCCCATGTCCAACAAATGTTTTTTGACTGCAAACAACCAGAATGTCAAAAAAATCAAGCATCATTTTCCTCTTCTGACACTTGTCAATTGAGTCAAACAGTCCATAACTGAATCCCTTAAACATTTTCTATAAAACATACAGCATGGGTGCTGGGTGCTATTAGGCTGTACAAGTCATGACCTAAGTAGTGCTCTAGTTTGGTAACAAGGAGCCATTTGAGATGCACCCATGCTGTTGGCTCCTTATATCAATGCCTGTATGCATTTCTGAGGAAAAAACTTACTTTTAAAAACGTTTCAGGGTCGTTATGAACGTGTCACGTTAATCAAATTTAGTAGATATAGCCACTCTTTCTTTCTGACCAAACGTATATTTTTATAGATTTTTTTGTTTTAAGTGAAAACTGCCCATGTGGGAGAGGAGATGAAGCTCACATGGAGAGAGCAGGAGTCTGTTTTCGTGTTTTGGAGAACATTGAGTCCTGTTTTTTCGCTAAACCAGAGATAGTGAATAGAAAAAGGTGATATCTTTACAGTCGTGCATCTGTTGTTTAGTAAAAGTAGATAAAGTGAAGGTAAATCGCTCGTAAATGAGAAAAAAAAGTATTTTCGGTGCTAACATTCATTAGCTTCAATAGGAATTGCTCACAGACTTCTGCTCATAAATTAGAGTTTTTTAAATTTATTTCAGGGAATAAAAAAAAAATTATGAGCTCTTCCATGGTGGTGCCAGTCATAGATGTCCAAAACGACAATTTTAAGGAGCTGTGGCCTTCCATGGTGCTTGCCTGTAAAACTGCATCTTTCATTTCTTTGGACACGGTGAGGATTAGGATGGAAATTAAAGGAGCGTACTATTTAAACCTGTTTTTTTCTCCCCCAGTAAACACTAACGTTAACTCCCTCTGATCTTGTAGGAACTGAGTGGTCTCGGATCAAGAAAGGCTCTTCTTGCTGAGTGAGTTTCACGGAGTACTGAAACATACAACACTTACACTATATGGACCAAAGTATTGGGACGCCTGGCCGTTTTAATGACATAGCATGCAAATACATAGGCTTTAATATGAAGATGTTCACCCTTTTGCAGATATAACAACTTCCACTCTTTTTGGGAGGCTTTCCAAAAGATTTTGGAGTTTCTGTGGCAATTTGTGCCCATTCATTCTGTAGAGCATGTTGGACGAGAATCCCAGGCTTACAGTCTCCCTTCCAGTTCATCCCAAATGTGTTGGATGGGGTTGAGGTTATCCGGCCATGTCTTTATGGACCTCGCTTTGTGCACGGGGGGACAGTCATGCTGGAATAGAAAAGGTTCTTTCCCAAACTTTGTCCACAATATTGGAAGCATGGCGTTGTCCAAAACGTCTTGGTATGGAGGTGTGTCCCAATACTTTTGTCCCCATTGTTTGTGTGAGTAAACACATTGGACATATGTAAGTACATGTTGGACTATCCCCAGGTACCTAGTAGATGCAGACAGAAAAATTGCACGTGTTGCATAAGAAATATTACACCAGTTTTCCACTTCATAGCAGATGACCGACGGATCATGACATCTCTAACACAAATATAGCCTAACCATTTTATTTGTTTTGCAAAATGACCAGCGAAACTAAACATGCCTTTGAGCTTTAATAAATAAAAATGAATGGTAAAAACTATTGGGTACCATTTTTGCCTCACAGATCCTTGGATGTACTCCTCTGCTGTAAATGGGTGAGGAAAAATATAAAAACATTTTAGGCCATGAGAATATTTTAAATCTATTGGGGGGAAAATAATGTCTCAGCCGTCTGGCGCCGTGTTTATATCTGTTCAGTGTAATAGCTTTCAGTGAAGCTCTGGACGTCTGGTTCCCATCACAACTGCTGTGAACAATTCTGACTTGCTTCTAGGATGATGCATTTCACATCAAACCACTCTGGAAATTATGTAGAAATGTATAATAATATCCAGAAAAAAATATCTGTGTAATTCTGTAATATCCAGAAAAAAATGTATGGCACCCAGTCTGAGCTATTTTTGGATATTGCAGTGTATTGACACGAGATTTTTTGTGTTTTTTCCATTGTAAGGTCTGTTGAGGATCGTTATAAAGCGATATGCCATGCTGCTCGCACACGCTCAATACTGTCCCTGGGAGTTGCGTGCTACAAGAAGCTTGATGGCAAAGTAAGTGGTGCATCTTTGGAGTCCTGAACCGCTGATGTTCTGTGGAGCTGACTGTAAAGGTGGTTGTGTCTCTGTCTGCAGGCTGACAGCACGTTCCTGGTTCAGGTTTATAACCTGACGCTGCTGTGCTCAGAGGAGTACATCATAGAGCCTCAGTCGGTGCAGTTCCTCGTGCAGCACGGGTTCGACTTCAACAAACAGTACGCTCAGGGTGTTCCTTATAACAAGGGCAATGATAAGGTAAGCATCTTAGAAGCACAGGATGTGTTGCTTTATTCTTCTGTATATTTTGGATAGGGCTGGGCAATTAATCGAAAAGTAATCGAAATCGACACTCAGAACCTATAATCGATCAAAATTTTCCAGGTCAATTATTTCAGTTACTTTCCCTTTAACCTGTTAACCCTCCTACAATTTTTCCCCGACTGCTGTACCCAACTTCAAAAGCTCACAGCTCCCTCATGC
>JBBPCY010033967.1:0-13959 GCA_037974405.1 Brachyalestes nurse | reverse complement strand
TGAAAACACTAAACCCTACAAACGTGAAAAACCAAAACCAAAACAGCGACCCCTGCTGGCCGCTCAGGGACGTGACAGTGAAATTGGAGATTTCTATAGAAGAAGCTCAATGCTGCCCTTATTGCAGGATGTGCTGAAATGTCTAAGTGCATTCAGAACAGAATTTACGTGGAAATAAATGTAATGAATGTGGAAATTGTCTATGTGTATTTAATCCATCAGTGTTTACTGTATATCCAGTGATTCCAGTGTGGACTTTTGAAATGTTGCATTTAAAAGAAAAGTCTCAGGCTACAGCTAAGGGCTAAAGTCAGCCCGTCTTTTTATTTTCCTTAATCACTTTTTTCATACATTACTCCGCAGCACGTAAAATCATCATAAAGTGCATCCTAAGCCTGCTGACTTTCTATGGCTTAATGTGAATTCCGTATGTCAGTGGCTTTGTGTCAGCTTTGAGAATAGCCAGCCTTCATTTGCGTCAAAAATGATCATCTTGTCCTCCTCCTCCAAGAGCTCAGTGCAGCTGCGTTGCTGATTCAGTCTCGCAGTATTAACATTCCAGCTCTTCTTGCCTCTTCTCTCCCTGTCTTCTCCTACAGCTAATCTTGTCTCTGGATGGACGGCTTATTCCCACCATTACATCAAGTTTTCTGACCGGATTCAGCAGGCTGGAGCATATGCTCAAATGCTTGTACATTCATCGTCCACTTTATCAGCCGACTGTGCTGGCACGCACTTAAAGACTGGACCCCACCTGCTGATGTTGATTAAGTGCCATGCTAGACTTCAAAACCCAAGGAATGTTTTTCAAATTTGTCAACACAATGTAAATGTATTCAAAGTACATGTAATTCTAAATAAATGTAATTCTAAGTAAATGTAATTTGTTTTGCAAGTATATTAACTAAAGCATCCATATAGTGGCGTGGGTACTCTGGTCTGACTGGTCTGCTGCTAAGTAGCCCCATAACCCGCATTAACTTTTTCAGCTATTTGTCCAACAGTAGCGTATCTGTGGGATCAGCAGTTCAGGTAGTCTAGCCTTCGTTCTGCACATGCATCAGTGAGCTTTGGGTGCCCAAATATATATACAGTGCTATTTAAAAGTCTTCTACAGCCATTTTTCTCAGCATGTGATAAAGTGTCTTTGTGATAGCAAAGGTAACATTAGAATAAATGCAAACAAACAAGAAAGCAGTAAAAAGTATCAAGATTTGTTGTGTTTGTATAAAAGTGGTTGATAGTGTGTGAGCTGGTGAGGAGAACACAGGTTCGGTTCCAGATTCCTCCTCGGTTCCTCCAGCCGTTGTTTGGATTGTGAAACTCTATCAGCAGCTCCTGATTTAATTTAATGAAGGACTGATCGAGTCAAACCAGGTTTCTGATAAAACTACTAGACTTCTACAAGCAACACACTGATATACTGAACATAAAATCACTATTTACTAATATTAACGTGAAAAATCTCATTGCAGATCTAAAGACTTTAAATAGTATGTTTATCATTATTATTCACTGTGATGGGAACTGTGATTAGCATATCCGTAAATCCAACAAACCACTTAAAGCATACCGCACACTTTTAGCTACACTGGTATTATGTATGTTCCTCTGTAATAATTTCCTGTGTTTCCTTCTGATTTCATTGCAGATTTGGGAACCCTGACGTTGTCCATCAGAGTATACACTTCAGACACTTGCGCTTCAGACCAATTTTACAATTTCCTAACACGCAAATCACCTCCATTAGCTTTCTAGCCTCTGTTTCCACTGCATCAGGGAGGAAATATAATAGCCACGCAGGATTTAGCTGCAGCTGAGGGAAAGACACAGCGCTCTGTCACAAACTTTCAGCCTATAGCCTCTTTGAGCCACACGTATTTGTCTCTGTGTTTGACTCTGCTGAAGCCCAGATGGCGAGAAGAGTTTGGTAGTCTATTCTTTCCAGACCTGTGATGGAGCTCTGGCAGCCACGTCGGAGATATCAGTGTCCAAGCTCATCATTTCCATTATAAGAATGACAAATGTGGTCAAAGTCAACTAACTGAGGGATAACTCGTGATAACCAAAGACCCTGGCACTCATCTACTTTGATTTCTTGGATATCTGGGCCAGTACTTTACCAGTCATCATTTGAAACAGGAGTCATGAAGAAAAGAAGCGAGTCTATGATGATCCCATGATAATTACAGACACAGGATGAATGTTGTCAGACAAACCAATTCAAATCAAGCAAAATGTAAGTCGTTTTTGAGAAATAAATATAGAAATTTTGAATTTAAAGGCTCACTATGATAATCTAAATATCTTTTTTATTTTTAATTTTAATGAATGTTCTTATACTAATATTCATAATATACACAGAGCAATGTATTGTGATGTCATTTATCATTGGGCTTGCCACTATTGCAGTATGAAAATTATAGTAATTATAATATGCATGTATTCACTAATAAATTATTCAGAACAGTCTCTAACCCTCAGCAGCTGCTCAACCGCTGCTCAGCCGCTCAGCCACTCTCTGGACACCCCCCTCCCCCCTTGTAGGTGGAGACTATCCTGAAGGTTTTCCCAGGTTCAAAGATCTTGTGTTTTTACCTGTTTGTTTCTAAACCCTAAAATAAAAGGATTATGTTAATTTTTGTTCTTTATGTTCATTTGCGTGTGATGCCATTTTTAAAACCCCAGTAGTGGTTATTATTGTTACAATTTTTTGTTGCTATAACTTTGCTTCTATGTCACATAAGAACACCAAGCACCAAGCTCAGCATGACATCTGACACCTCGAGCATCAACAGAAACCGGGGGAACTTCCATATAAGGAGCTGTTTTGCAATATGACAACAATTTACAATTTGTTGCGCTTCTAGCACAGATCTTGACCAATCGTGTTCAAAGGGTTAAGAGGTTTTGTGTGTTGGTTTCCTCCAAAGACTTGAAGATTGGAGATGCTAAATTGCCTTCAGGTGTGTGTGTGTGTGTGTGTGTGTGTGTGTGTGTGTGTGAGTGTGTGTATCTGCCCTGTGATGGACGGGCAGCCTCTCCGGGGTGTTTCTCAGCATTTTGCCTTATGAGTGCTGGGATAGGCTCCAGCACCCCCCACGACCCTCCTTGGCATAAGCGGCTCAGATAATGGATGGATGGATGGATGGATGAACAGATGGATGGATGGATTGATGGATGATTTATAATTATCATAATAAATACTTCTTCCTCCAGTCAAATGCAGGTCAATTTATGCATGCTTTTATTTCAGGCAGCTACAAACTACTTTCCTATCATTGTATATAGTGGGCGGTGCTTTTTTATTATCTTTATTTTACAATGACCATATCAACACTTTTAGGTAGATTTTATTTACTGAATTACCTCTGTAACAATAACATGTATTACTAACTGAATTAACATCCACTGGCTGCGTTGCGGTAGCAACATGCTAATATCTGAAGTGACATAATTACATAATTTACACCCTGCAAAGGAGAGAACATGGCTTTTAATTTTTTGGCAAGACTCACATATAAAGTTGTAAGTAAATTAGAATAGAGGCATGTAAATGTGCATTAATGTGTGTAAAGAGTCATTATGTCCTCATAAGAACACAGTTTCACTAAGCAGTCACCATTTAAAGCTTTTCTTAATACCTTCGCAAAGTATTATTTTAATCAAGCAAAAATACACGCATGCTATGCCTCTCTCATTACTCTAATGAAAAATATCAATAATATTGACACTATTGTTAATACTAATACTTCCAACACTAGTTTTCTCTGATATACTGTGAATGGTGATGATGTTTTTTACTATTATTGTTATTATTATTATTATTACAATTATGATCCATATAACTATCATTATTAGTTTTGTTTGATTATTTTTTTATTACTCTTGTAATTATATTTATGACTAAAGCTTATAAGTATGAATGAAAATTGTGTTTCCAAACTTTGCTCCACTTTACTATGACCAGTGGTGACATACACCCACGCCACCTACTCAGTTAAAGCCACAAAGTTAAAGATGTTAATATACTTTTGACAGTATATAAATGAGGTGGGATTAATCATGAAATCCACATAAGTGGTATCTAAGTCTTCATTTTAGTAGCCTGTTTGAATCTTTATTCATGCGGGACAGGCACATACACACACACACACACACACACACACACACACTCTATTCCGCTGTCATGAAAGCAGAGGCAGTAGCCTCATTTAGATTCTGCTGTGAAGGGCCTCCATACGGTCATACTGAGATGAGATAGCGCTGTGTGATACAGCTGTATTGAGATCACACAGAATTGAAGGTCCAGTCTACTTTCGCTGTGAAGGCCTTTGTGCATGATTTGACTGTTTCTGGCCAAGTCTTTATAGGCAAGAAATGAGAACACATTTTGGAAGTTGGAGAGACGGAGCTGTGGGTGTCCATCTCCCCCTTTTGATTTGGAGCATTGTGGGGTTGCTGTCCATGCACGGAAAATGATAGCCAGGATGGGAATGGGAGATCAGTGAAGTTCAGGGCACCCTGGGACCCATCCTGCTCTGCTTATGAGCCGCTTAATGCTCCGTGAGCTGCAGACGTGTTCCGCTTTTGCAATATGCAGAAGATCTAGTATGGGCAGAGTGAAGAAATAGCCAGCTGCTCCATGTCTGAACTCGCAGTGCACTTACAGCTCAGGCATTTTTTAACTTTTCTGTGGCTATGGAGGAGAGTTATAGAGCATAAAGCTGGTGAAAATGTTCACCCCAAACTTTCTTGATGAATTACAGCCGCAGATAAGGAAAGTTTTAAAACATTAATAAGCAAAAAAGCAAATGAGAGGGCACTGACCTAAACAGGCTCCACCCACAAATTTCCTTATAGCAACTCTTGCAATGTTGGATAACTTTACAGAATATTTGCTTAACTCCCAGTCAGCTCAATGGCTTCTAGAGAGCTCATAAGATCATTGCAAATCAAACCGTGTGACACGGATCTACTAAACTTGAGTACGACAAGTGTGAGAATGACAATGGTGTGTATGAAGTAGTTGCAAGGTGGGGTCTCCATTTGATTGGACTAGTTTGTCCAGCACATCCCACAGATTATCGATTGTATGGGAAATTCTAAGTCAGTTACCTTGAACTCTTTGTTATGTTTGTCATGTTCCTGTGCCCACAAAGTCATAGGTTCAAACCCCCAAACTTTCTACCATTGTGTCCACTTAACCCTCAGTGTCTCCAGGTAGACTGTCCCTGTAACTCAGGGGTACATTAACCAATTCAGAAAGGGCCACTGTGGGTGCAGGTTTTCTTTCCAACCAAGCAGGAGGCAGACCTGATTCCACCTCTGTTGGTCTTGGTTTTCAGTTACTCAGGTGTGGCTTCTTTTTGGTTGGAATGAAAACCTGCACCCACAGCGGCCCTTTCTGGATACCCAAGCATGAAAGTGTTTCTTTTTGAAAGGCTAGTTAAAGGGCACTGACATGCGTTGCCATTAATTCACGTGTTTAGCTAAATTTTATTCTTAAGTACTTAAGTAGACCAAGAATATAATAGAGCTTACAACCCCCAGTTTGTGGTCCTGATAGACTGTGCTGAGGATGATTTGAATACCAGTAAGAATTCTGGAGACAGAGTCCTACTGGATGATTACCAAATGTATTTAAACTGTCTACACTATATTAGATGTGAGTCATTGTCATACAAAGCATTTAACATCTCACACAGCAAATCTGAATATGACTCCCTCCCAGCAAGACAAACTTCATCTGTTAGGAGTTTAGCAAAAGAACAGATGGTTGTGGATTTAAGTTATTACTGACACACTCACCACACTGCACAGATTGCTAGGGGGGAAAAATAAGTCAAAACACTTACTAAAATGCAAATCATCTATTGTCTCTTTTTTGTTTAAATCTTTAACCCAGAACCACAGTGCAACACAGTTTGTTGCTCAAATGCCTCCGGTTGATTTGTGATGGACTTAGTGATAGCCTAAAGAGTGGGGAGGATACTTGCCTCTGAACCAAGAGGTAAAGGGTTCGAATCCTATCACCACTGAGTCCCGGAGCAAGACCCTTAACCCCAAGTTGCTCCAGGGAGACTGTCCCCTGCAGTTAGGGAATGGAAGTCACTTTGGATATAAGTCTCTGCTAAATGTAATAAATGCAAAATGTAACTGTAAATCAGCGGAGAAAACACACGGCAAGCACTGTTTGATAAAATCAGTGATGTTCTTACCCTGCCGCTGAAAAAGAGAAGCTTCTGCAAAAATCCTGATGAGATGTCACAGAGTCTTTAACACAGACAGCAGCATCGTAAGCGGTAGAGAGATGTGATTTACCTACTCGATGTACTCTTATTATCTCCTAAAAAAGCCCCGTGTATCCAATGAGTGTTTAATCCAAAGGCTTGTTTCACCTGTTACAGTTTGGTGACTTTCCCGTCATGCCATCTAATGGTGCGTTCAGGTGGCCCTCGTCAGTTCATAAAGCTGGAAAAGTCTCAGTTGTTAGTGTTTAATTGTTCATTGGCAATTGAGCTGGACCAAAAGAAAGTAAAATAGGGAGGAAACACTTTCAGAGAAAGCTTTACACTAGCTGTCGGAACATAGCTGTGAGGATTTGACTGTATTCAGTCACAGGAGAAAGGACAGGTTGGATTATTACTTCTGGATAGCAAACTCTATTCCAGCTCATCCAGCCTGTCCCAAAGGTATCAAACGGTGCTCCATCACAAAGAATGCGTTCCGCTGTTCCACAGCCCAGTGCTGGGGGGGCTTAATACACCTCTTGCTGACACTTGGCATTGTCCATAGTGACCTTAGACTTGTGTGGCTGCCCTAAAGCTTCCCATTCTATTGGTTTTTCTATGGGATGTTATGTGTGCACACTTGAAGGCCTGTGTCAGCAGTAGGTTCACCTCACATATGACATTTGAAAAACACCACGAGTGGTAAACTTGGTTTACATGGAGCTAGCCCAAGTTTGCCAGTTGTATTTGCAACTTTATCTGAGTGCACTTTCATGGTGGCAAGCAAAGTAAACTTCACAAATTCAAGAGAAGCCAACATATGCAACATAACCAGGTTATTAACTGATGAGTGGAATCAGGTGTGGCTCAACAGGGAACTCGTCCAACTGGACTGGCCAATTCTGATTTATTCAATTAAAAAATACTTAGGATGTCCGGTCCTCCGCCTCTGAGAAGTTTCACTTTGGGCAAATGTCTTCAAGGTTAATTCATCATTTTAACATTACACATAAGCAACGGTAAATCAGTAAAGAGAACACAATGTTTGTAAGGAATATCTGAGCATAGGTAGACATCTTAACCCTTTGAGGAGTATGATCACAAATACATGAGAATAGAGCTTCCCATATTATGATGCAACAATCGCACATAGGGACTTTGTTACAGGCACCAATGAAACTCTAGAACATCAGTATGCAGTTCTAGTACATTTTTATGCAATTCAGAGGAGAAAACGCACACACCAGGGCATGGCTTTGTTCTAAAGAACTCACTCCCCAAAGGGTTAAGCCTTGCATCATGACTTTCTGGCATGCATAGTGTGGTGAATCTTTGGATTTCTTTTCAACAAAAAACAAATGAATAAATACCTTTACATTGAGAACAATTTCCATGATCATCTGATCTGATCTAATGATACTGAGAGCAAGTCTCTAGCAGTGAGTCATTTTATTTGACTGACCTTGAGGAGAAGGGCCAGAGCTATTTCTATATCTTTCTCTCATTCGCTTTTTTCTTTTCTCTCTCTGTCTGGCACGAGGGTCAAGAATGTCTGCTTAGAGAAGAAAAAAAAATTGTGGAAACGCAATCGTTTCTCTTCCGCAAAAAAAAAAAAAAAAAGCCCTCCACTAAGTTTCGAGCCTAATTTGGTTTCCTCACGTGTGCCTGCTGTTTCAGGATCTGAGTGGCCTGCCAAGAGCCATGTTTCAAAATGCAAATCTCCTCCCTCCCCCCACTATCATTTGCTGACACACTTGCGCACAAAAAGCAGCGAAACCTTTTTACAATGAGCCTGTAGTTGGAGTGATATAAGAGGCCTTGAGCAGTGGCGAATAATCGCGTTATTGTCTGAAAACTCGTCTGCTTCCAAAACAGCCTACCTGGTAATCTATCAGAAGGGGAGTTGAGTGATGCACAATGAGGAAATGAGGAAAAACAAACAAATCCTCCATCCTTGCCTCTAGTTTCTAATGCAAAGTACGACACCATGAATGTAATTCATATGTTTAATGAGATCATACTTTGGTATGCAATTTTTTGAGAACCAGACATTAATGCTGCGCAGTGCCAGAAATGTTGGCAGGGTGTAGGGCAACACTGGGCTGTTATAAAGCAGGCAAACAGCCACATTTAGTATTCGACTCATTACTGGTTACAGGTGCTGCCTTTTCCTAAAAGGAGCACAACTATGAACGCCCTTTGGCTTCACATGCAGCACATTTTTAATTATAGGGCAGCAACAAAATAGCACCTAGAACAACTGTCAGGAATGTAACATTTTAAAGAGATCAAAGGTTAAAAACACTCAAACTTTGAAGATGGCTATGAATGCCAATCCTTTATTTAGCTTGTTTGCTAATGAATTTGTGTATGCAGAAAAAAAAGTTGTTATTCAAGTATACTAAAACAACATTCACTCTGCATGCTTCCAAATGAAGGTCGATCTCTCTGAAACGCTGTGACAACACTGAAACCATTCATTCACACAAAACAGGCAACAAGCCAGACTAAACTGGCACACAGGCACGGATTGCGAGGCAAAAAAAAAAAAAATCTTTGGAGATATACTAATTATCTAACCCTGGCAGAGGAGATGCAGCACTCTCATCGCATCGCAGTATTATGGCAATGCAGAAATTGTTTGCTGTCATGTGTTTCATGTCATGGACAGAGGTGGATATTTGTATTCGTTAGGGCTCTGAGACAGGGGTCTCAGAAGTCTGGATGCAGCAGAGAGCTGTAGGAGTGAATCATCACACACCCCCAGGGCAACAACAGCAGTGGCTGCACGCTCTGGCTTGAGCTGCTCACCAAATTTCGACGTGAGGCGAGCAAACAAACTTAAGAAAGCGGTCAGGCCCGGCTCACGTCGGGCTCAGGGACCACATGAAAGGTGCTGTAGAGGTGAGGCGATGACTGAAAGAGCCAGACACAAAGCTCGCGAACCAGTGGAGGCTAGGTAATGCCCTCTGAGTTCCAGCTATAAAGCATTCTCATCTTCTCTCAACCTTGAGATGCGGGGGACACCGCTTTTTTGAAGCGCGCGCTACTCTACTCCTCCACTTTTAAAGGAGTTCGCAGTGCTTTCAGCAGCGCCTCATGCATATATTCTATTGATTAGCGATGTCTGTTTTGCGACTGGAGTGACCCGACACGAGATTATGTTTTTTGTATTTATTTTAGTTTTCAGCAATGTGTCCTAGCCTCGTCCAGACTCCATAATAGCTTCCCACTTTGCTCGGGTGCTTGTAGAAAGGACTGAGCTCTACATAGACTTGGGTCTAGAAATCAATAGTACAGACTTCTCATGCTGTTTTTTTAGTCTGTTCTGAGAAACAGTGCCGTAGACTGCATAAAAGCTTTTACTAGACCTGTTCAGCTTTTCTCCATCAATGTGTGTTGTATTAGTGGCGTGTACAGGGACATTGAGCTCAAATAAAGCCTAGACACAGATAGAATGAACAGAATAATGCAGACAGACGCTCACCCACACAAAGAGTGGGCACTGCTATTTACTGTGAGACTGCAAGTCCAATGATGTGATGTCTCTGTAAGTTAAATCATGACCCACAGACTCTGTATCTCAAGCTAAGCTATTTTCCTTGGCTTTGGCTTTTTGCCCTCTGGTGGAAAGCTCAATGGCCCTTCCAAACAGATAATGCTTGGGAATGACCACTGAAACAAACAAAGTTACGTCAGAGTCTGACTCTTGTACTGATGTCTGTAAAAAACAACCCTTAAAAAAAGAGGCTGGGTGTTGTCAAGCTTTTAAGTAACTGACTATTAACCAGGCAAGCAGAACTGGAGCTACACTATATAGACAAAAGTATTGGGATACTTGACCAGGACAGGGCCTTTACTTACACAGACAGGGACTTTCATGAAATTGCATTCATTCAAATACCTAGACTTTAACATGGAGTTTCGCCCTTTGCAGTTATAACAGTTTCCACTCTTCTTGGAAGGCTTTCCACAAGTGTTTCTGTGTGAATTTATGCCCATTCATTCTGTACATGAGGTTGTAATTTCAGTACCAGTTCATTCCAATGGTGTTGGATGGGGTTGAGGTCAGGGCTCTGTGTGGGCCAGTCAAGTTCTTCTGCATTGAACTCATCCAACCATGTCTTTATGGACCTTGCTTTGTGTACTGGGGTGAAATAGAAATGGTTCTTCCCCAAATTGTGTCAACATTGAAGCATGGTATTATCCAGAATGTCTTGGTATGATGAAGCATTAAGATTGCCCTTCACTAGAAGTAAAAGGCCTAGACCAAACCCTGAAAAACAGGTGTGTCCCAATACTTTTGTCCATACAGTGTACATAGAACTACAAAACATGGCAGAGGAAAGTCAGACAGGCTAACGCTATCACTGAGGTGTGGAGCAGTTGGCTAACTCAGGTAAAAGGCCCTTCTCATTGTCAGTATGTACAAGAGGATGCTACCTGTTTGGCTTAGCCGTCATTGCACCCTCTAATGCAATAATCGGCAGGGCAGCAAATTAAAGTAGCGCTCCTGTAGAAGGAGATCATGTTTGGCACTGGGTGGCCATGTTCTCAGTGCATTTGGCCAAGATCCAGGGTCATTTTTGTGAGGACGAGTAAGCTGTAGAGCGATGCTGCACCATTATTGCTCAATTTTTCCCCATTCATATTCCAATATTCTCATTCCATTTTTATCCTATACCAGGATTGACTAGTAGTTCATATTCAGAAAACAGTATACTATTTACAGAGCAGAGTCTGAAGAAAGCATACAGTGCTGTCCCACATATACAGTCCCGCAACACATCACACAATCCCACATACATATCTCAATCAGTAATCTACAAATGATGAATCTTAGCAGAGTAGCCCATTGACCTGCACAATTTAGAGTTATATCTTCTCCAAGACAGATATAATTAATAAGCCCAGGACAGACACCCAGTCCATGGGCCAGATCTTTTGACAGCAATGCGATGTAAACACAGGTAAGTGGTTAAGCTGCAAGGCTATATTATTGACTTTTATCTAAACCACTTTAAAATGCCCATGGACTAATATTTAGAGCCGGACTGGGCAATTCAAATACTCAAGTGTTTGTTTGTTATTTTTATATTAATCAAATACATCAGCATATGTGAGCTTTGTCGTTTGTTATCGCTTTAGACCCCATTAAAATTCCTAGAGACTCTTGTGGTTTCCTGACAGTTTTCAGAGTTAGGAGCTTAAATGAATGTTTTAAACAAAACATTTCATCATAAAGGAGGGAAAATGGAGAAAAATGGCATTTACTTAACAATGGATGTAACCTTGGACCACTAAGTTATCAACGAAATATAAACGTGACTATCCTTCCAATGAGGCAAATAAACTGATTATGAAAACCTATCAGTGAACATTTAGAAGGGAAGGGAAGGGAATGCTGCATAAGGGAAGTGAAGGGAAGGGAAGAGTGTGATGTGGCCACATGTTACCTAGCATTTATAAAAAAGTCTAGTTGCATTTCTAGGTCATTTGGCTGGGAGGTCAAAAAAACAATGCCGTGAGGAGGGCTACAAAATAAACACGGTCGCTCTTAAATAGCCTCTGAGCATTGAATGCTTTTACCACATCTCAGGAAATGGGAAATGAGCGAAGAGAACGACAGCCCAAGCAATAAATGACTATAAATGCTGGGCATTCATATATAATCAGTGATGCCTTTTTTAAACCATCTAACTCAAGAAAGCAACAATTTCAGCAAATTGGGATAGGGTGTTTTAGGACAGAGGTCAGTGAAGTCTTGGCAAAAAAGCGACATTTTGTGCATGGCCTATAATTAACTCCAAAGCACTATGCCCTGCTCTTTGTTTTTAATAGTTTTTTTTTTAGTACCATGCTGGATTGATTCTACTCCTTAATTAGATTTGTGGAAAAACAGGTTTAGGCCTTAGGAAGGGTTCACAGTAAATAAATGCATGTGGTTGTTTTTAAATTGTTCACTTTAGAGTTCTGATGGTGATGAAGTCAAGAAATCAAGAGACACGTGCAAATGACCTGCATCTAGATCTGTAACGCAACAAGAACTCATTTGTTTCTTTGTCCAGACCAGCGTGCTTGTTCAGGCCCTGTATGGATAAATAGCGAAGGGGTCATTGGCAAACCGTCGGCTATTTTATCGAGCGGCTCCTTGAGGTGAACAATGGAAGCTGAGCTGTTTCACTCATCACCTACTTTAAAAAGTATTCATTTGGAGAGTTCCTTGTGAGAGCCAACACAGAAAAACTCCCAGTGTTAAACTTTTAGTGAGGTCCATTCTGTAGAATTGGGACCCACTTCACACAGTGAATAAGCCTCACTGCCACAAATGTATAAGTACATTATGTACTCATTCTGGCATCACATCACTCTGACCTTTTAGCATAACATTGACATAAACCTGCCATGGTGAATTTCATAGGTGGTCATCAATTGTCATGACAGATTATTTCCTTTTAATATTACAGATGGTGTCATGACATCGAACACTGCATCATCTGTCATGACATTTACCAGCATTGGTAATAACATTGTTTTATTAATGTACATAATTTGCCATGACAACTTATAATGATAATATATAATACCTGCTATGACATATTTATGGCATGGTTTTGGGTTCAGGGCTCAAGTAAAGAGTTATCCTATTTTTTTACATTTAAATGTTTCACCAATTCCTTTTTAATTCATCATCCATAAGTTACCACACCTCCGTTCTTGCACAAACTGCTAATACAGTGTTAGGTCTCAGTTTTGAGTTTGGTTTTTTGGGACTTTTATTTTGAACTTGTGTGTATTTTGTGTCTAGAGTCACTGTCAGCTGTCTTACATTTAGGTTAAATAATTGGGGTTTTTGATTGGTTTGTGTCTGCTTGTGTTTTGTATTTAAGTTCTTTGTGTTCAGAGGTTATTTGCTGGTCAACCCTTACACATGTGCTCACGTTCCCGGTCCTCTGTGTTTCCTGTATGTAGTTTTGTTTTGAGTTAAAAGGCCATCTTTCCTCCTTTTTGTTTTTGTAGTATTCCCCTGTATAGAGTGTGTCATTTTGTAATAAACATCCATCTAACTGGAACCTGCCTCCTGCGCCGCGCCGCGCCTCGCCTCACTCCCAGTGCACGGCCCCCGCGTGACATATAGTTTCACAAATTCATTTGACTCTGGTTACACTATTCATTCACATTTAGCTTCAGCTGAAAATACATGTTGACACCTAGTTACTACATTATTTGTTACTGGTTTCATACTGGTTTTGATGGTAGTGACATTATTTCAATCTACACTAATTTAACAAGGTTAGCATTTACCTTTCTCTCTCTACTTATGTCTTGTGTCTCAGTTTGAAAAAGAAAACCACGTCAGAAAAGGCTGTCTTGAACAAAAAAGGAAAGGTTCACATTCATAATGTGAACAAGGTACAACATACCCTAATGCACCTGTTGATTTCTGAATTATGTAACAGGATCCTATGCCATAAATCCACTGCTTAAAAGTAAACTTTGTCACCATGGTTGTAGCACTGTCATAATAACTGTACTCATAGCTCTGTGGTATGCTAACCTATACTATAGTATTCCTGAACATCATAATGTGAAGTTACTCTGGGTAGCACTTCCGATTGTCTAGTTTTAATAGCTTTTCCACACACTGCAAAACTCCTGATCTAACCAAGACTTGGAATCTTATTTCTAGCCTAAAAAGTCTTCTTGATCTTGTTTTGAGAATAAT